>ML208534.1:0-48872 GCA_004369065.1 Pluteus cervinus
AGCAGCATGGTTGAAATGTATTCTGCACGGTTTTCGCACACTCAACGGGCATTTCGCAACCCTTCAATCTTACTAAGCGATGTGATGACCTCCCTCGCACTCAATTTTTTTGGGCTACTTTTTCCATCTGCAAAGTCTACTGTCCGTTACCTTGAAACTACGCTAAGCGTTGAATGGGTAATTTTCCATGATCTTCCTTTTCTCGAGCTCCCTCTTATTAACTACATATCGTTCTTCAGCATCATACCCCTGCCTGGACACTGAGCGACTGATATCATACTTGAACAACTTGAAGAACACTCCTCGCTTGATCGACAAAACCCGAACTTTCTCCGCATATATGCGGTATACCTAATGGAAGTCGTCAACATACTGGTTAGGAACATCGAATATTGAAGACATACTCTGTGAATTCTGTTGAAGTCAGAGAGAACTTGCATGGACAAGCGAACCTCCATCAAAACCAAGGCTCCTGGTCGTAACATACCGTAAGTTCGAGATGCATGAATTTCTTCATTTGCTGAATCCCGTATGTCCAACTGCGCAAGCTGAGCGCGTTTGTGCTCAATTAACTCGCTTTTGTAATCCGGTTGGCACCATGGCGTACAAACAGGTTCTGTCCGCCATCACCGTCATTAACTGACATCGAATTAATTTTCTTTTACAACTGACCATTACCTTCCCATTTATCCCCAGCGGCCATCTGCTCAGAGTCCGCTAGAAATGTGGCCGGTCTCAATCGTTGAGGGTTTGACCCGTTATTCGCGTTTTCGGGCAACTGTGTAGTTGGTAAGCTGGGTTAACACCAATCCAAAGCACGCACAACATATTTCTGCCCCAGATAGACACGCAAGGTCCTCATGGGCCCCGAATCGCGTGGTTCCAACCATTCTTCATGAGTAGGATCCTGTTCAATGGTGAGTATCAATCCGGTATGTGTGGTTTGACTTACGCGGCAATCGTTGCTGTCCTCGTCACGATCCAGGTCACGAATTGTGTTGAGGAAAGCTGATTGCATCCTGAAAAAGTATTCCAGCAGACCCGGAGCGTCGTCTGGACACTCTAAGAGGATCTTGTCGTGGACTTTCGTGCTGTCAAAAATCTTCGGGGGCTGTCCTCGTGTTACACTGCAGGAAAGGTGAAAAAAGACGAAACTGTAACTCACCATCCCATCCCACTTTTGTACGTGGTCTCCGAATGCTCCGATCTGACTGTCGGGACTGACTTGGCCAAAAATCAAGAACCGGCCATCTGTACCGTCTGAATTCTCTACACGGTGACCTTGTCGGTTCGAGTGCTTGATGCGAACTTCTTTACCCAAGCGCGAACAGGCCAACGCGTGTCTGCGATTCTAAGGAAGCATCAACAGTTAAGATAAAAGTATTCCGGGTAAGAATACTGACGTTTGAAAGCCATGTGGTTAGATTCGGTAAGAGATTTTCCTCAGGAAAGGTGGGACAGCGTTCAAAAGCCTCAGACGCCATATCGACGATGTGGGGCTGGCTTGCAGGTGAGTTAAATAATGCTTCGTCAAGACACTCCTGACTTCTCCTGACTTTCTTGTCTTACTAGGAAACTGGTAGCGGAGGCTGTCGGAAGTTTCTGAGACGAGATTGTTTCGGGAGAGCGGGAGGGGATGTCGATCAGCCATCGCCTAAACCACAATGGTCGATCTGCGAATGTAAATTGATAATGTACGTTTCCCCCCTCTTTCTGAGCTACGAGACAGGGCTATTTGTTCCTGTGGTTCTAAAACATTTCACCACATCTCCAGCTTGCCTCTTACCAGTACCCAGTGCACCAGCCAATGCCTTCTCCGCCAGCAATCACGTCGCGTCCTACTCGTTATTTCTCAGACGAGGAGACTTACTGGACTACGTGGCTTCTACTGTGCCATTCTCGCTTTCTCGTATACGAGATGCCGGGAGAAGAAAGTCATGGTAGCCTTTATGTCGGGTGTGTCATTGGCGAGGTGCAAGCGCAAGAGTTGTACTGTAACCGCAATGGGGACTACCAATTACGTGCCCCCTCCCTGGAATCTGCCGGATTCTCTCTTGTCATTCAACCAAGCAATGACCTGGGCCGACATGCAATCTTCACTCAAGCGCTTGAAGGATTGCAGAGAATTACAGCCCAAGTAGAACCTTTGGCGGCTCTTGGAGTGCAAACCTTTTTTGAGCCTGATGAAATAGTCGGACAAAACATGTGGTTTTATCGTGGCGTTATGGTAAGTGTAGCATTTCTCGGACGTGAAGATAGTAACAATCAACCTACAGGATCGTGAAGGCCGACGACGTGGTCTAGCAATCCATGACGCGGAAGGCGACGCGATACCCTCCAGACACGCGAACAACATATTATTACGTAGGGACGTGAACATATGCTTCAGTTTACGCTTCGAGGTTGCGGCAGACGGTACCGGTTTTTTCCTCGGCGTATTGGAATCAATTACCCTATTATGAAGAACGCAGCCAGTAGACAGAATTTGTCTTGCCTTTATCTCTTTTGCGTGTTTGATATACATGAACACTGCGACGCGTCTGCTACTTTCGCAGCTACGTCTGCCTCAATCAGGACGTGTCAAAAGCCGTGAGTCACTCTCCAGTGTCAGTTATCAGCGCATGTGATAGTATTTCTATCGACTTCTACACGACTCCCGCTACCACCTCCGGGATAATGAATCCGAATATTGCCCTTGGCAATCTTGGCTACGTACGCGGTTCTCGTGGGTTCTTCCGCCGGAGAGTCGACCGATCTTGTAACAACTAGCCTCACCATTCAGATAGCCGTTACAGATAACAACACTATCAGGTCAGTTCCTCCTCAAACAGTCTTATCCTACGCGGATGCAAAACCGTCCATCCGACACCATTGGAGTCTTGACTCAACGCAGTGTGCGATACATCGGAGACCGTTTCTACTTGAAGATCGAGAAAATCGTTCCATTTGCCCCTCTTGGCGAGATTGCGACCGTCTTATCCTTGTATATCGCCTGATCTTTCCGCTGTTCCCCTGTTCCCAAAGATCCGGTTCTGCCTCAAATGCCTTCCGGTTGTTCCACACAAGGCCGAAGGCTATATCTTAAATCTGACGCAGTTCCAGTGTGTCCACTTGTTCCCGACCAATGTGTTTCAGAAGAACGACCTTGACTCCTCTGGTAAGCCTTTTATAATCCCGCTTGACGCGAAGCAAAATAAGTTCTGCCTGCTCATGGACAACACTGCAACTCGAAAGAATTTCTTGGACGACTTGGATGACTTGCATCTCGATCCTGCGCTGAAGCTGCTTGTCACACAAAATTCAGAGCGGTTCACAATAGTAAGTCCCGTAGCTTGAAGAGTTCGTGACACTCTTTGATCTCGACACCAGGAAAAGGGCCGTTTGCATATGGAAGACACCTTGGATGACGAAGAGATCCTAGGTAAATCTTTTCGAGTTAAAGACTTGTGTTGTTCACCGTGCTCTTAGACGAGGATGGACAAGAATATTTGCGCGAACTCGCAGAACACCTCGACGACGAAGTGGATATGCCCGAGTTGGAGTACCCGACTGACTCTGGTAAGTTGTTCTTTTGGATATGTTCCAGAGAAATCAGTGTTGAGAGGTCATAGAAACAGGCGTCCGAGAGAGTTCCAGCTCTAACATGTCCGTCAAAAAAGATAGTACGTCTGGTATTCTTGTCTAGAGAGGCATTTTTTATCAAGCTATCAGAGACTTCAACGGGACGCGTTCAAACCGAGCGCAGCCGAATGTTAAAGGAACAAGCTGAGAAATATCTTGAAAATTGGCTCCGTAAAGCCGCGACTGAGGCCTCTGAGGATCTTGAGGAAGATGAAGGAAATTTTGAAGACGGGGATGAAGAGATGGACATTGATTGCGAATGATACAGATGGTTTCTTAGAATTCGTCGTATATGATAGAGCGTAAATGTACCATCGGGACTGACGATTGACAAAATGGGAAACATTCTCCCAGCGGATCCTTCGGCATACTCCGTAACGTCGTCACAAGTCACGACTCGCGCTACCTTGCCCGTGCTCCAGGAAAATCCCAAGAGAATGTTGCTGCTGTACATTTCTTCTACCCGATATTCACATATCTCGTTCTGCATGGGACTTGTTGTTGTGGCATATTAGTTCCGCCTCCTATTCCCTGCTATAAAAGTGGGGATACGCATCGACTTCCTTCGTTGACTTCACAACGCGGGTGATATTATCGCAGTATGTATTCACTTCATGGCAAAAATTCTTCCTTTAAAGTGCTCGGGACAGAACAAAACTCCTTTTGCAACAATTTTACCTGCAAGTGCCAAAGATGAATACACTGTATGTCCGATGCAATCCTAGTATATTCACGACGTAACTATTTTAAGTCCCGGCAAGCTTGTCTTCGCCGTTTTCAGATACATGACTCCTGCGGATCTTATGCGATTTGCGCGGTCCAACCATCGATACTGCGAGCTGCTTTACGACTTTCTCAAACACGCCTTTGATGCCCGCAAGATCCTCTCAAAACATTTTTCCGACAAGGAAACGGTTGTCCTGCAGGCACTTATGAGAACGCATGGGGCATTGATTTCAGGATCAGCTGCTCTACAATTCTTCGAACGCGTTAACTACGACGGAAGCAGCCTGGACCTTTACGTTGAACAAGGACGAGGGGATTTACTACAGCACTGGTTACGTCTTCGATGCGTACAGGTCAAGAGCAACAACTGGAATTCCTCTCGTTCAAATTATCGGGCTGTTGCTGAAGTGCTCGTATACGAACGACTTTATCGAGGTTTTTGTTCTATCGTGCGTGTAATCAAGACTCGCAATTGCCCCTTGGAGGCGATTTTACAATTGGGTCTTTGTAAGTTTCCGAGAACATTCCTTCCCCCCCCCCCGCCGCGTAACAAAGGAAGAGGGACTGATAGCTTTCTGCAGCGTGCATGATGAACTTTATCACTCACGACACGGCTTACTCTCTCTTTCCCTATCGAACTTTTCAAACACGGGAGGCCTTGCAAATGAATATAGGCTGTTCCACACACTGTCCCGTGTATGACCAATATCAACAATGCGGTTGGACTATCCGGGATTTTGCTCCTGCTCAGCCCTCTTTCGGAAACCGCATAACCCGTTTCATAGGCGACAGCTACTGTTGGAAGATACCCGGAGTTTTTCAGCAAATTGAACAGCTTAGCATCACAGGTGGTGACCTCATGGATTGCATCAACTCATTCGACGTCATCCACACGTCTCCAAGGCGTATAACTTTCAAAACTTTAAGATCTCCGAATCTTCAAAGTTGTTACACGCAAGCAAGAGATCGCAGCATACGAAAGACCGTCGAACGGGTTCATCATTTTCCGTAATTTCTTTCTTTCAGAACCAATGTATGCAGACCGTTGACGACTCCCTAGGTCGGATGAAGAACTACAGGCGATGTTAGCGGAGATTTTTGCGGGGAGACTTGCATGAGTGCGGCTAAGCCATGAGCAGTTTGGACAACGGTATAGCAATCCAATTGATTAACATCATGGAATTGCATTGTACCTATAGATGCTCGAAACCCTGCAGATGTTAGCGGAGGGCGTCGCAAACGGTGAAGACATTTGGTTCGTACTCTACAGTCTACGAGATAGCATGTTCAAAGAGTACTGCTAATATTTATGGTATTCTATCGGTCGGGTCCCACACGTTACCTGAACAAGATACTGAACGTACCCGAGGCTCGAACAAAAGCAAACTTTTCTCCTCTCCTCCGTTAGGAGATTTGAAACAGAGACAACTGCTCTTCCATCTGTGTTACGCTAAGGCGTCTTTCCTCTCCCCCATCATGACGAACTTTCAAGGACTGTAAGTGAATGCCTACCATCGCAGAGTCTCCCTCGTTAATCTGAATAGAAACGAGGACATTGTGATCCACATTCTCAATCGTTCGCGTGTCATAGACTTAGTCCGTTTCGGAATGACATCCTGGCTACACCGTCATCTGGCCAAACCCATCATAAAGGATAGGGTCGACGCAGGGGCATTGCTGAAGCAGTTTTTCGAGGACGATGAGATTCCAGTATTTCGATCTTACCTGCGGCAGACCTCGACAATCGTATCCGGGTCAGCCGCATTGCAACTACTCGATGGGAAATCCTGGGATAGTACCAACCTGGACCTATTCGTTCAAGATGATAGCCGTCAGTGGGCGCTCCACTGCTGGCTACGTGAACGTTTCAAGTGGGATGCACTACGCCGTCGAGGACCGTCCCACTATTTTCAAGCCAAAAGTGTCAAGAGGGTTTTACGCTTTGAACGCGAATGTAGGGGCGTGAATCAAAGCATCCATTGGGTCGTGACGGAACACAGCCCAATTGAAGCTATACTTCAGTTTAACTTAAGTGAGTTTGCGTCATCGGTCCCGTGTACATCTTAACTTATTTGCGTTAAGCTTGTGTGATGAACTTCTTCACCCACGAATCAGCTTTCTCCTTGTTCCCGGTGATGACGTTCGACCAACGAAGGACATTCACAGTTGGCCCATACTCTCCATCTATTCATGACTTCTACAACACATACGAATACCGCGGTTGGGAAGTAGTGATGCCTCCTTTAACGGACGAAGACTGGATGCCCCCAAAAGTCCGGTATATAGGCGACGCTCATTGCTGGAAAATGGAGAACATCTTCCCAACCTTGCCTCCATTGGAAGAAGGCGCCGCCGTCGCCATCGAATACATGCACTCCTTCCAAATGATCTTTGATCCAATCGTTTCCATTCTGTTTTGTACCTTGGAAGACAAACAGTTGAAACATGCGTACTCACACTCTCCTGATCAACACGTCTTCAAGTTTGTCAAATATCTTCTGGAGACAGAGTGGTAAGCAGCATAAATGTTCGGATTATAATGCCAGTTAACGACTTTTAGCACGGACAATAGTTTACAAATCAATATGAAGAACTTTTTGGACTACAACATGGGACAAAGGAACGTAGATAGACTCGCTGAAGCTGTCCAATGTGATGATGATGAAGACGACCTTGCGTAGAGTAGTGTTTCTCCAGCGTTATAATATGATAAGCTTGTTGTCCATATGTTCGCAGATGGATCACGCAGCGATGTGAAGGGATAACGCGTGCATGAAAGTGTAGAGGGAGGGGACTCGTATTGCTCTCGTGCCTATTGTTTTCAATCGGTTTAAAAAGGATGCCAGGCGAAGCAAGCAGCATAATATCTCCGCGAGTAATACAGACAAAAACAACCGCAAGGAGCTCAATGTCACAGAGTACTTAACTATTCCTGAACACTGCCTCCAGCGGATCGACGAAATTATCCTGTAACTTTCCCAAGAAAAACTTCAATTCCAGTTGTACTTGGGGTTCATCCCTGATAAACAATTGTTAGTACACGCAGTGCTCCCAACTTATATACTCACAACCGCTTTTCCTTCATTTTAAGCCAAAAGGAGCGAACTTCCAATCGATCTGGATAAGTATATTGGTGCCCCAAAATCCCTTCTCGTAAACACCGAAAGACGATGTTAGTGATGGGGGCATACACCACCTCGAACGAATAGAAGAAATCCAATGGTCCATGTTGCTTCCCCGCGTCCATTTGAGTTTCTAGAAAAATATCGCCAATTCTCCAACATTGTCGATCGCCGATGTAGCGCAATTGACAAGCACGGTTAAGCGAACCCGTGTTCAAACGCCAGCCTCGTTCTTCGTACATTCTCCGAAAGCGTGCGGTAGAGGGGTCGTACATCCCGCCAGTGGCAAATGCTTCTCCCCGTTGAAAGGTCTCAAGGGGAAACAGGAAATAAGCAGCCTCATGGGTGATAAAGTTCATCGTACAAGCTGAAAACAATCAGCAAACGATGAAAGGCGATACCCAGGAAGACGAAGTCACTTAGGCTGGAACGTAAGACAGCCTCCACGGCGCTTCGATACGTGGTGAGTACCTTTATGGACCGCTTGTTACCGTTGAAAACGAAGACTTCGCAAACCGCTGTTTCTGAGAAGTACGCTGCTTTGATGGAGCTTACGCTCGGTTTCACCACTTGAAAGTTCAACCGTAACCACGCAAGAAGAGGTCTAGCCCTTGTACCTTCGACGAAAACATCCAGTTCCTTGCCTGGGTGTGTTCGTTGGAAGAAGCTGATGGCGGCGGAGCCTCCTATGATGGCGTGCGTCGTCTCCAAAAGCGCGCGAAACGCTGTGATCTGTCCGGGTTTGAAAAAAAAACTCAGAATATTCTTCGCGAGGTAAGCCTCTGTTCGGAATTTTAAGAGGAGGTCGTAATGCAAGCGAGAGGCCATCCCGAAAGAAACCTGATCAACGGCTAACAGCACCTTGAAAATGTGCGGGACTATGGCAGCGTCTCTAAGACACGTTAAGATTCGTAAATAGTTATATGCGTGAATTACCTAGAGTATGCGTTCGGCGTCGACATGTTGTGGTATGGGAACAAGCAGCGTCTGGGCTGACTATCAAACAGGACCACTCCCCCCTATGTTCTTGATGACGTCATTCCTATTTTTAGATAGACTCGTCAGATCTGTACAAGGACATTACAAGGACCAAAAAAGCGTGCACATAGTCAGGCACAGAGATGAAGGTGGTGGGGTGGATTAGGATGAAAAAGTGCTTAACAATGAGAACGAGCTCGTGGAACCAACGGAGAGCACAGGCGCCTAACACCGGATCGAAACTGCGTGCCCGACCTGATATCCCCAATGCGAGCTCCAACGTAAAGTGTAACGATCAAGGCTACGACAAGATTTGACGACGCCGCGCACGCCTGAATAATGAGGTCAGTAAAATCATCATGACCAAAATGGTGGAAGTGTGCACCAATGCATCCTCCTCCTGGGCATCCTTAAATACATCGGCAACCATCGTTTTTCGAGTCCATTGGGACCAATTAAAGATGTCACTTTTGAATACGTGTTCCTCTGATCAAGGCGGCGTGGAACGGATATATTGGTTATTTAACGGGGATTGCGCGATATTTGAGGCGCAAAAAAGGGAGTTAAGAATGTCTGGTGACAGGTCCATTGCAAACGAATCGAAGGGAGTGCTAGAAGAGGTTGTGGCCATTAGCGAAAGCACGGCTGTGGACCTGTGAAAAAGGCTGAGCGCTGAAATTGAGACGTGGCCCCAGCATCTGTCCGAGCGAGACTGATGGTTGAGCAGGTTGTATCCAACACCGACCCCGTGTGCCTCAACTCGGTCGAAACGAGACGCGGGGAAAGGTAACAGGATATTTGGCTCGGGGAAGGTGAACGCCTTTTAAGAAAAATAGATGGATTGTAAGTTTGTGAGTCTTTGACGCCGGTCTGACGCCACGCAGCTGGTCGCGTTGTCGCCGAATTAGTCAGCACATGGGTCAATCAATCAATATGTGGGGAGCGCAGTTTCGTTTTGAAAAGAACTGTCCAGGATCACGCGATCACGTCCAAAGAACTGAAGTGAACTAAGGCAAAATTCCACCACCTAACGCTCTTTTCAAAACGTCAACCCTTACGAGTTCTCCCGTAACCACGTCACGACGGACACCTATCTTTTTTTCCAGCCTGAATGTTACTTTGACCAAACTCCCCTCTAGGATGTCATTCGCTTGCTCTTGCGAAACGTCGAAACCCCTCTCGTCCCAAACCCACAGACGTTCTTCCCCGAAATATTCATTCTTCAAACCGATGTTAGTAAGAAAAGGTGCCAAAGGGTATGACTCACGAATACATCCTTTTCGAACTTCAGCACAGGCGGCCCTAATTGATTGGCGACAACACCTCGAGCCGACGGGGAACTAGGCTCGCTGGACGTTTGCTGTAACTCCAGCAGATTCGAGGTCGCGGTTGCGAAAGCTTGCTTCTGAGTATCGTCCTTGGGGGACTCAAGTGATAACGTGTACCTCGCTCTCGCACGAGCTCGAACTCCCTTGAGCGAGCTGCCGTGCGACGTCCCAAACCGATCGCAATGGAGATCGATCCACCGTACCACGCCAACAACAGTAAATGTTTGCAAATCTTCAGTCGCTGTATGGACTAAACGGTATCCGTCGTACATTGGCAACCAAGAAACTTGACCACGAAAAGAGATGTTACTGCAGTCCAAGGGGCTTGCCATAACGTTGATATGGATTCTAAGAATTCGACTTCGTTCTTATAAATGGTATGAGCAGAAGTAACCCGAAGTTACGTCCCCCTCTTTGCATATCCGCATCGTCTCACTGTTTTTCCCGTTCCGTTGTCTTATACGGGTTTAAAAAAAGGCGTCCCCTCCCCCCTGTTTCCCATTGACAAAGGTTTCACCCTTTCGCAGGAACGATCCAGATAAGAGAGCCCGAATTCCTGCCTCCAAACAGATAAGAGAGCCGACACAGGCTTCCTTCCTCCAATTCCATATCCCTCCACCGATGATCGCCTTGTGAGGATCGTTCGACTCCGATGTGTTCGTAACACTCACATTACGCAGGAACGAAGACGTGGTGCTCAAGATAATGATGGCGTCTCATGCATCAGACGTTATCCGTTGGGGAATGACATCTCGGTTGAACCAACACTTGACACAAGAAGTTGTGAAAGCCAACATGAACGCGCTCGACATTTTGAACCAGGTTTTCGATCCGGACGAAGTCCTTCAATTTCGAGAATTACAGCAGACCAGCGGCGCCATCGTTTCCGGTTCATCTGCACTAGAATTGTTCGAGGGACAAATCGGGATAACGACGAACCTTGATTTGTACGTCAGTAATCAACATCGATGGCGACTGCGCGACTGGCTGCGCAAACGCTTTGAATGGAAGGCGCTTAGCCGCGATGAAGCTGGAAATCTCGGCTTCGATCAAGGCGGGGTCGTGCAAAAGATCATACGCTTCAGCAGGCCTTTCAAAGGGTTGGACCGGACAATACACTGTCTAGTCACCGAAGATAGTCCGGTGGAAGCCATTTTACTATTCAAATTGAGTACGTCTCCATCTGTTCCTACAATTCAACTTTTTAAAACTGCGTTATCAGCTTGCACTATGAACTTCTTTACGCATAAATCTGCGTATTCCTTGTTTCCGGCAGACACGTTCATCCGCCGGACGGCATTAATAACTCAAGCTTACGAACTTGAACAGATGGACTTTTACGATGAGTATCGTTCCCGTGGATGGGAAATTCCAACCCCACCCTTGAACAAGGATGATTGCTCGTTGCCCAAGGTACGCTACATTGGCGATGCCGAATGCTGGAAAATAGAGAACATCTTTCCGACGTTGCCACCTCTGGAACAGATGGAGAACGAGCCCGCAATGGAGTACATGCATTCCTTCCGCATTTTCTACGCCCCAACCATCACCATCGAATTCTCCCCTTTGTGGCATTGGGCCTTAAACCACTCAGGCACTTATGCATTTTATGGGACTGTTCACAAATTCGTCGAATTGCTCGTACAAGACGATAAGTGAGCTGCTTCGAGCCATCCCCCAATTGATAAAGAGCTGACTAGGTTCAGGGCTGGTACGTCCGTGCAGACCAACCTGAAGAGCTTCCTGGAGCACAACTACAGGGGAAAAATTGTCCCAGGATGCAGCGCCGAGCTTGACCGAGCCCGAAAGTACGACCAAGAATTGTTGGAGACATACGGAACACTGAGCCCACGAGTGCTAGACGAGGTAGACAGTGACAGTGATGCTGAAGCCCGGGCGATGGACATGTATTAGTCATGGAGCTTGGTCGATAATAACCATCCGAGTATGTTTATTGTACGTCAATATCCGGACGCAACTCTGACAATGGCGAACCCGCTCAGCTTGCCATGATCATGGCAGATCAGTACTCGTTCTAAACGGTGGAGCAATTATCAAAATCCGAATGCATAGCGTTACTCGACGTTAACAGCCTGAGCTTTAGCAGCCATTTAATATGTCCTGAAATGGGGGATCTGTCACCCGAGAACTGTCCTGCTGAACGGTGGAGCGATTGTGCTTGGCGCCGGACGGATAGAGGTGAGTCGCGGTCGTTCCATGTCTATTACTTATGCGGAGCACTTCTCCTGTTTCTCGATGTTACCCGATGCTAAAAGATTAGGATCCGATAGAGCACTTCTCCTGTTTGTAAAAGGATAAAATGAAGAGGAGAGGGAACAGATCCCCTGCTTCCCGCGGCATGTCTACCGACGAAGCTAACGTGCAAGGCGCTATCATCAGCGTTGTCAAATTCCCGGATTCTGGGCTTCGATGCCTGTACGTGGTCCTTGCCTTTAACTGGGAGGTATCTGATAATCCGTTGCAGGACCAAAGAGTGCTTTCACCGCATATTTGCAATGCTGTCGCCCTGGAACGTATACAACTTCGCCAATGTCGAACCCTACTTCGAAGATGTCGTACAGGGTTACTGCAATCAAGCATTCGACGTCAAGAGAGTCCTGTCTAAACACTTGTTCCCAAACGAAATGACGGAATTGCACAAGATAATGAGAGATTGTGGCGCAATCATTTCCGGCTCGACAGCTCTCGAGCTGCTGGAACGCGTTCACTACCCAGGAAGCACTTTGGATATTTACATCGAATGGACACATGCACGAAGACTTGTGCTATGGTTGAACGACTTCTTCGAGCATACGGGGGTAAGCCACTTCCATGTGGCCTCCACTCATTCCCGCTGCCTAGCTGCAATACATTCTTTCAAGCGAAGTGACTCTATAGTCCAAGTATTCGTTACTCGGGACGCTGCTTTAGAAGCTGTCCTCGAGTTCAAACTGTGTATGTTCCCCAGTCAAATCATATTCGTGATACTCAATCGATGTACAGCTTGTCTCATGAACTTCATAACTCACGACGGAGTGTATTCGTTGTTCCCGGTTGCAACTTTAGAGGAGGGAAGAGCATGGCCGATGAACATGGCATATCCGGAGGAATACTGGCTCTACTCCAAATACAGAGTACGTGGTTATGAGGTCATGAATCCGACTGCAGCGACAAGTCCGGTTTCGATGATCACACGAGCCGTTGGTGATGTGAACACTCTGAACATAACCAACATATTTCGCAAAGTGAAGCAGTCGAGGATGCTTGGGCCTGAATACGATGTCGATTTCATCAACACATTCACAATCAAACACACGTCTCCTTGGTCAATAGTATCGAGAAATTCCAAGCGTTACAACCTTCAGCGTTCATGCACCATTGCGGAGAGTAACGCGATCGTTCAAGTGTTCGAGAAGAACGGCTTCGGAGTGTGAGTGCTTTTTTAGGAAGTCGTGAAAAGAGGCTCATGTATTGCTTTCAGACGCGCAGACTGGGAGATTCGCAAGAAATTGGAAGACTTGTTTGAACCGGTGACTATACCGGAGAGCAAGGACATCGTATTGGTTCGCAATGCTTAGTGTGTACTATTGCGTCCTGTCCTCGTCAATATCGATTACATAGTCAATTAAGCTTATTCAACGTGATCCACTCAACCATTGTCACATCCCTCTGATCGGTGCAAACTGCCTCTTCCGCGATATCAAAGGACGAAGAAAGAACTCCTGTCTGAAGGATGTTTCAGGAGCCTGTATCATGTACTTATCATAGGAGTTCGCTGAACAGGTATAAAAGCCGAGTGCAATCTTGCCTCTACGCAAAACAAGCGCCAGACTGGAAGACATGGAAATCAAGGAAGAGTCGAAGTCATCCAGAATATTGTGAGTCTACGATGTGTATTTACTGTATACACAATTGACAGCAGACAGAAACGAGGACATCTTACGGTTGATTTTATTCGAGTCGCATCCGTTGAACATTACCCGATTCGGGATGACGTCTCGGTTCAACCTACATCTGGCTAAGGGTATGTTGAAAACGAAATTGGACGCCAACTGCATCTTGGGCGACTTCTTCCACGCACACGAGGTGTTAGAATTTCGTAGTTTGATGCGACAAAGCGGCGCTATCGTCTCCGGATGGGCGGCTCTGAGACTATTGGATGATGGGTACACGAAGACTTGCAATCTTGACGTGTACGTCAAGGATGATACTCGATGGCGTCTGCGGGAGTGGTTGCGGAAGCGCTTCGATCGCTACATTTTAACTGAGGTGGAAGCGTCAACCGCACATTGCGGACAAGGGGCAAACATTGTGAAGATAATTCGATACCAAAGGACCTTTAAAGAGCACGTTCGGACGTTGCATTGCATCGTCACAGAAGAAAGTCCGGTGGAAGCAGTTTTACAGTTCAAGCTCAGTAGGTCAACTGCGCATCGATTGAGCAATATCTGACAATTTCGTTAGCATGCATGATGAATTTCTTTACACACGAGTCAGCCTATTCCCTGTTCCCTAGGAAAACATTCGACGAGCGAGAGGCACTTTTGGTCAACAATTACGCACCACAAATCGAATATTTGTACCACGACTACGAGCGTGCTGGGTGGACCACGTCCATGGGCGCAGCGAATTCTGCGGAGGGGCAAATACGGTATATCGGAGATGCCAAATGTTGGAAAGTGCAAGATATCTTTCCTACACTTCCGGCTCTGGATGCCGGGGACGACGAGGAAAACAAAGCGCTGATCGAGCATTTGCATTCGTTCCGCATCTTCTATAAGCCGCTAATCACCATCGAATTTTCTACACTCTGGGATGGTGCTCTACGACATCCTGGCACGTACGCGGATGAAAAAAACGTCTTGGAGTTTATGAAGGAGAAGAGATACGATGCGGTGTAAGCTGTATGTCACCTATCGTGAATATTGGCTCACGATAGATAGCTCTCAAGGGGAGGTGCAAGGAATGTGGAAGACTTTCTTGGAAACTAGATGTCGAGGGACATTGAATGAAACAGACGACGATGATATGGAGGTCGACGTAGATGTGTATGTCAGATTCCTGAGAAGGGTTGGCGGACAAAAGAGGCAACGGGTTATTGAAGAAGAAAGCGACGACGAGGAAGGCAAAGTCGATGACAACGATGACAACGATGACAACGACAGTGGCTACGAGGAAGTAACAATGGACGATGACGAGGGGGGTGACTATGAGGAAGATGCGATGGCAATGACCGCATAAATGTGTCTGTTATCAGGTTGTGAATAAAGTCGTACCGTATGTTCCTATTGAAAGTGCCAATTGTTCGGAAAAGAGAAAAGGGTAGCGGGCCCTGCGCCCATAGGTGCGCTACCCGCATTATGAGGAGGTGTGGACTTGCATGTGAAACGAGAGAACAAAGTTGAAACGAAGTTCCGGTTCCTCCGTGTTTGCTCCAGACGCCAGTACCAAACAGGGTGTCGGCCCGTGTCTTCCCGGCTGCTCTTGCACGCTTGCAGCCTGTTCCCAAATTCTCGTGTTCCTCGTCGTCCTGGTGCAAATTAAACCTGCTCACCGAAGTCATCTCCCGATGCCATGCTTACATTAAGCTCAACTGGAGAGTGAATCAACTTTCCAGCTGTAATCCCGAACTCGATTCCAGTATCTTCATTGAAGGGATCTGGATGTCCTGAACCTCATTCGAAGTTACAGAACAAGTTCATTTGTGGTATGTTGATAAGTGTTCTAACGACCGAACCTATCCCGACTGATGCATGATGGCTCACCACTGACGCGGATGCTCCAACGTCTTGGTTACCCAAGACTCATCCCCAAATGAAGGGAAACGTTATGATCACCTTCGACGTGATAGAAGATGAATACTTCATGAATACCGATTAGAATGGGTGCTCGACGAATACAAAGTAGGTACGAATGGCCCAATCATAGATTTTTGACGCCCAAGTCTGTGATTGACGTGAATAACGGGATCCGAATGTACATAGTTTAGAGGTGAGGAATATAAGAAGTCCAGGAGATGTTGGTAAGGGCATCATGAGGGAGGTCGTGGAGGGTGAGGAATGCAAGTATGAGAATACAAAAGCGAGCGAGGATGTAAGGAACCGGGCCAAGGTAGAATGCAATTGTCCGGAAGAACGAATATAGAATCGATGCTATTCCTTTCCTTTGCGATCCGGAGGGTGCGTTCAGATATATACGGAAGGAAATTGCTCGAAGCAGCAGGAAAAAGGGCGGGACTACTAAGACGACCGAGGAAGTTCTCCAAAGAAGCAATTCGACGTGTGTCGGAAACGTGGAGTGCCACGAAAGGAAATGGATGGCCCCAAAAACGATCCCGATAAACGAACTCAGACCCTGCACCCAGGTCTCGTCACGGCTCGAGATCCCCGCTGCAAAGAAGGTTGACACATGTGTTACTCCATGGTGATCTACCTCGTCATCGAGTAGCTCCCGGAGTGGCCAAACCAATGCCACAAACGGTTGCTTGATGAGCCGTTTCCAGAGCATCCACAACCACCCGTCTTCCTCAACGTCCTTCTTGAGCACAGCGACTATGCTCCTCGCTATTCCCATTGGCATCTTCTCAAACCCGCCTCCACTCTCTGTCTTCTTCGTCTGCTCTGTCTCTCCAACTACAGCCCCTCTCCCAGAACTCCGAGTCAACATCCCGGCAACTGTGTTGGGTGCTGCTGACAATTGCACCTGCACCTCACTTGACCCTCCTGCCATTGACTCCGTCGTGTTCGTCTCTCCTCCCCAAACAGCCTCTCCCCTGGGACTTTCCAATTCGGCGTTGGTTGGAAGGCCAGGTGCTTTGGGGCGGACGTGAATATAGATGGGACAAAGGACGTTCAATGGCTTATACCACCAAAGTGCGTACGTGATGATGTTTAGCGTGGCAAAGGCGAACGTGACGACCTCGAGTTCGATGAGGGGAAGACCCTGCTGCAGGCGTGCTATGCATTCGAATACGAACCAGGTCGTTTGGAATGCAACAAGAGTCTTGGACAATATATCGCCCTTACTCTTGTCTTGAATCTCCTTCTCTGTCAATTGGAGTTCCCCAATGTCTATTTGACGGCTTTCAAAGAGTTCTAGGATTGTCCACGCGTGGAGCACTCGTTTGTTGTCCTTCTGTGCAAATCCTCCCATTTGTGCGAATTGACCATGAGTCTTCGTCCAGTTCAACCCTCCTCGTCAATAAGCATCTGCCGAATTGAAACAAGTCACAACTTACTTGGTTCTTTCTCCTTCATCCATCGCACCACCCCCCTTGCCCCGAACCACTGCCTCATAGCCCACCAAATAATCAACTCTGGGGCTATCAACGCATAAAACGTAACCTTCATCGTCACCCTCAACCTTCCCCAAAAGCCAAGTTCCGGATCCGGGATATTCTGATGAACGGCCCGATAGACGCAGGCCGCAATCGTGAAGAGGCAACTCTTTACGATGTCGTATATCGTACGCCCATCTGCACCGGTACCAGAACAATCACACCTCGGGTGTATCCCATAGATGGCGGGAGCGATGGTGGATGGAGGCGACATTGGGATCGCCCCGACTCGCATATATGCCAGCACGATGATGAGGAGGACGGTGAGCATTTTCGTCTGGCGTCTAGGGCTTCTCGTCAGGTACTAATCAATACAGAGGATGAGAGCAACTGACAATTCAAGAACAGGTAAGTAAACAGGGGAAGAGGTTTGAGCGTTGACGTGGGGTAGGGAAAGGCAAGGAAGGACAAAGGCTGTTGAGATCGATTAATCGACGCCCTAGGAACACAACGTGTTCATCATGTGTCCTTGATTTGACATAGGCGCTGGAATGGTCGGACTGCCTCCGTGCAGGCTGTTCAAGATAACGTACAGGCGGAATCAGTTTGAATTGCATGATAATCAGCAGGCTCATATTGCGAAATGAATACCTGATACGGAAGAACGACGTTCCCCTAACGTTCGGCTTCTATCCAGACCAAAGACGAACCTGTAACCTATGATTTTGAGTTAGTGATATACCGTTAATGCCAAAGAACACAGTAGCACTGCGTGGGACTCATCATCAGATTTAGATGCAGCCGCAGCTGTTGAGACGGGAACTTGCAGGTGGGAAGAGAGTTCGACTCAAAGGAGTGGAGGGTGTTTGAAGGAAGAGCATATATTCGTGACGAAATGACGCTGGGTAAAGTTGAGGTAGATACACCGCTAGCTGGCGAGAACAGAGGAACGACGAAGAAAGAAATGAACCTCGAGAAGCTGTAGTTGACCGATGATGTCAACCTAACCCTAGTCTCCGCTTAGTTCAAAGACCGTCTATTTGGGAGGTGTTAGACATGGGGACACATAGCATCAACGAACCTAAAGTAGCCAAAGCTTATAAGTAACGCTGGTACCGAGGAAGAGGTCAGTATGATAAGTAGGACTAACCAACGAGAACGAGTGAAAGCGGACCTGCAACCGCCACACGCTTGAACATCGGTCGACCATCCGTCATGCGCACTGCACCGTCGACTGTGAGATACGTTGGTGATGAGGAAGAGACAAAAGTCGGATACATCGTCTTTTTCATATGTCCAAACGGAGCCAACCAGCGAATTCGTTTGTGTACTTGCATCGAATCACATCACGGAGAGAAAAAGTTGTATTCAGAGATGACCGATAATGGTCAAACTTGGTAGAAGTAATCTAGAATGGGTACAGGAAGCCAGTTCAGCTAAAGAAAAGAAACGGATGCAGTTAGCAGAATAACCCGCCGACGAAAATGCACAAAACGGACCTAATCACCATCCAAACCTTTTCCTTGTCGGCCGGCCACACCACACGACCTTTGAGATGTTTTGACAGAAGAGTTGATTTCACGTCCTACTGTGGAACGAAATCGGGGGCAATTCTAGAAGAAGAAAAGAAGATAAGTATAATAACCAAGAGACAAAACACATCAACGAACGTGATACAGTGGCATAGGCTCCCTTCATCGACCAGCAACGCCGATTCCCAGTCCACGCGTCCATAATCTCCTCTTGATCCAACCTCTGTGCAACGACTCGAAATCTATGGTGAGAGTAACGTCAGCACACCTTACGGAGAATGGGTTGATGGACGAAACGAGGAGAGAGGAGAAAATGCGGAGGGAACGTACCAATATTAAGTCCAGACGTTTGAGCGAACTGACCCACGTTCCCAGTTCAAAGACTGGGAGCCGGACTCGAAGTTGGCTGAGGTTGGCAGGGAACTGTTAGGAACGCGTTGCCATCAGCATATGACACTGACAAAGGAAAAATGTAACGAAAAAGATCGGAGAAGAGGAACCCCGCATATAACATCTGTAGACTGTAAGCGACGGCTAGCTCTTAAAAAGCGTCTCAAACGCTTTTTAAACACTTTTTAAGAGTCGGCTAGAGCCAAGCGAACTACCCGAATTACAGATGTAAGCGCCCGAGTCCAAAAAAGTGATGCGAGCAGAATATGAATGAGGGGCGGAACAAGAGGAGGGTGAAATAACAGGCATAGAACTTACAAGGAGAACGTTTACGAAAAATTCCAGCATCTCGAGTCCAAGTGCCCAAATCTCGCATGGCGACCGTCAGTTCGTAGAAGAACAGCTTGAGTTCCAACCTAATAAGAGGCAATATGAGTATAGCATATGGATGGGAACGTGGGGGAGTTAAGATAAAATAGACGTCTCACACGTAGACGGTCGAGTGGGTGGATTCCAAAGAAAAGCAGAAACAGATTACGCACCACATTTCTATCAAGTTTGACTCCTCATTCGTTCGGATTATGAGCTTAGCCTCCTTATATAGCTATTGCGCATTACATGATATATCCTTCAGTTGAATCTGAGGCTACACTGGAATTAGGATATCAGTTAGCGGTGAACGAAAAATCAAAATGGACAACTCACGTTTTGGGAGAAGCGAACGAGACGGAGCCCTTTCCCAGTATTTAGCGAAGCTAATCCGCTTTACTACAAGGCGTTGGCCCAACCTTGGCCCTTGTCGAACATCATGGAGAAGGGAAGGAATGAACTCGGAGAGGATGGACTTGCGACGAGAGCAAAAGCTGAGCAAAAGTTCCGGTCACGGACTCACGGTTCCGCAGGTCGTCCGTGTTTGCTACAAACGCCGGTACCAAACAAGGCGTCGGCCCGAGTTGTCCCGCTACATGGTCAAAGCACCTCCAACCACGCGGTGACTATAACTATTTTTTTTTCTTTCATTGTCCGCTTGATAAAAACGCGAACAACAACTATCACATGGGTGTGACTTTGCGTTGACCTCTTGACCTCGACCACCGTCTACATTCCGTCGTTCTTGACTTGACTACCACATATCAGATCCTCTCTGGGACCGTTCTCGTTCTCGAAGGTCATAGCGGCACAACGGACCTACAAATCTTTTGTCTACCTGCTGATTAGTCTATTCTTCTGCGACGCCTAGCTTCGTCGGCCACGCCGAATTTTCCTATCAACGCGCCCTCAGCCACTCGACATTATCCCTCGCACCCAACTCAATCCGTCCTTCCTATTGTTTCTTAGCGCACTCTACTTTTTATTATTAGATTCTAGCTCTCAAGCCGCCACTGTCGCCGCCATTATCACCTACCTCGGATATATTTACCGTGCCATACCTCAAACAAACTCGTCTCGACTTCTGGTCCTTATCCAGCGAACTTATTCATCCAACCACATTTACAATCTCATCTCTCGTGAGTTTCAGTAACGTTGTTCTTCAGACTTCTTGATATTAACTGTCGTCTCCTTGCCACTGCACCTTACCTTACTCTATCACCTTGCTTTTAGGCTCCGTCTTCAGCTTAAAAACCAATAGTCATATCACGAGTTCTAGTCACTCACTCGCTCCACGTCACCTTCAAATAATCTATCCCCTCCCTCCAAATCTTCAGGTTTTAACCGTGCCACTACTCCGAATCTACTCCTTTAACTGGCCTAAAATCACTTCCAAATCAAAAGCTCTCCTTCTACCACCCCACACTTTTTAAATCAAGAACAACCTAAATGGCTCGCCTCACGATCAGATCTTCTCGTTCTTCACCGTCACCTCCCCCACCCCCTTCTACAACTCGACGAACCACACGCAGTGGCACGCCGTTCCCTCGGAGGGCACTCACTCCTTCTTCCCCTTCTTCCCCTTCTTCCCTTTGCTCCCCATCTAGTTCTCTTGCTGGTTCTCACTTTGTATCTCCGACTCCGACTCGTACACCCCAGCCGTCTGGTATAGCTTCAGGTTCTGCCACTACTAGTACAAGCGCCTCTGGTTCTACCTCCGTAATCGCACTTCCCCAGACTCCCCTCCCTGCTGGTTCAACTATCACCGTTCCATGTCCAGATTGTGGAGACGACCGTACTCCACCTAGGTGTACACGTCGAGATTGCTCGCATGTGGCTTTAGGATCCCCTTTAGCTCCATCGTTTTCCTCAACTGCTTCGGGTTCAGGTTCGTCCGATATTGCTTCAGCTTCAGGTTCGACCTCATCTGGTGTCGCTTCAACCTCAGCGTCAACGTCGGGAAGGAAGAACTCTGCATTGAGAATGTTCACGGTTCCCGACAGTGACAATTCCGACTCCGATTCCGATGGGGAAGGGGAGATTGCACCCCCTGAGCAGGCTGTGGGTGATAGACTCTCTACGACCCCAGAAGGCAATGAGGAGGAGATGGCTTCACAAGAACGTGATTCAACCACCCCGACCCCGACCCCCGCTCCCGCTCCCATCCCCGTTCCGTTTCCACTCCCCTCTCACATACCCACACATCATACCCACCTTCATGCTCCCCGTAAACCGGGTTTCAAAAAAGAAAGAATATGGTACGTCCCACCAAATCACTCATCCTCTAGTTTACCACGAATGACACACTAACATTTGCTTTCCTTTTTACTTTACTAGGTCGAAACTATCCCGTACATGTGCCAACTTTATCACGTACGTCCCCCCTCCTCACCCCTTCCAGTCAATACCTTGCATGCTAACACCCCCCTTTCCCCTTTCCCACTTCATTATCACAGATCAATCTCAACCCCAACTCTCCTTGACACGTTCAGCACATTCGTCGGTGGACCTAGCGGCCGTGGTGGTCGTGGTGGTCATGTCCGTCGTGGCGATGGTCGTATCATTATCAATAATGAAACCATAACTAAAATGAATACGATACTCAACAGCGGTACTGGTGTCAACACCAGCGGCGGCAACGGCAGCACAAACGGCACAAACGGCACCAGCACCAGTATTAGTGCCAAAGCAGCTTCGAGTTCGGGTTCGAGTTCGGGTGCGGCGTCGGGTTCGGGGTCAAACAGGGATCCACCACCACCACCACCTGGTCGTCGTCAGATTCATATTCCGTCTCTAGCGGCAGTGGAGGGTAAAGAAACTGAGGTGGACGTGGAGGGCGAGGACGTGGAGGAGGAGAGCGAGGACGTAGAAGAGGAGGTAGGGGAAGGTGAACTTGGCGATGATGATTGTGAAGAAGAAGGGTCTTCATCGGAGTTGGCGTCAAACAACGACGACAAGGAGGGTGACGAGGAGGGTGGAGATACTGATACTGAAAGTGAGGATGAGGGCAACGACGAAGATGAAGATAACGAAAACAATGCCACAACCCCCCATAAAACGTCCAACTACATTGCTCCTCCCTTCCCCCCCTCCTCCCACCGTCGTACAATCACCTCTTTACACCTCGACAAACTCGTCCCTTCCGACCCCGCAATCCTACAATCCCGTTCCCTAATCCACATTCCAAAGAAAAAAATGACATTACTCTTCCACCCCGTCCCCTCCCAACCCCATTATTGGGATTCTCTCCTCTCAAGACCTCCTCGTCCACCTCCCCCATCCCACGACTCCATTTCGGCTGAAAGGATGAAAGCCTTGGTAACTGGTCCACCACCCGGAAAGTCGTGGATGAGGAGACCGTTGAAGAGGACTTACGGGATGTATGATATAACGAGTAAAGAGGAGATGGGGTGGATTCGGTGGGTAGAGGAAAAGGAAGTTGTGAAAGGTGAGATGAGGAGAAGGGTTGAGTTAATAAGAAAGATGAAGGAGGATGAAGAGAGGAGAGGGGTTAAGAGGGTGTTAACGAAGAGGAGGGTTTGGACTGGGAAGGTGATATACAGTGATGATGGTGCGACGACTGCGACCACAACGAGCTCGATGGGAAAGGAGAATGAGGGTCACAATAAGAAGGAGAAGGGGAAACAGGTTGAGACCGGAGCAAAAACGAACGAGGATGAAGGTATGTAAGGTCCTCCATTCCATTTCTGATCCGAGAAAGTCATTGACTTTTCCGAATTCTACAGATGATACGAATGAAGTATACCCGCCAAACCAGACATCACTTGCGGGATAGGTTGGTGATGGCCGGCTGTACCAGCCGGGGACAAAAAATTCGGTAAACTGGGGGACAAACGGTTGTCCCCCACCAAGCACAACCAAACAAAGCAGGAGGGCAATCGTGACATTTTGCACCATCCTCGCGACGCGCGAGGAGTCGTTGGATCCTGGTGTCGGTTCCTCGCTATTGCACTGTAATACCTGCCAGCTAGTGATAGGCCATGTGTGGATGGGACCTTGACTCCCTAGTGTGCACTTTATAGTACGCGTAAATCTTGTCATTGGGGCTGCATCTGTGCTGATGAATGCTCGATAATCCACACCTGCCGTCCGATGGAGTAGCTACCACACCTGGGTACTAAATAGGCCCTCTTCACCAGGATATCTACATTCTCAGTTGGCTGCCATGCTGCCATTGCATTGTGAAGGTATGAGTGGTTTGAATTGGCATCACAACCGGCCACTGAAAGGTGAGATGTACCACTACGGCTTGCAAAGTGACTTGCCTCACTATGCTCAATATCACCTTGTACTATCACCTTGTACACAGAGTGGTTTGTGGCACAGTGACAGAATACATCTTCCTTGTGGGGGTGAGATGAATCACTGTGCCAGAGATCATTTTCGGTCGGGGGTAAGATGAGTCACAGTGCTCCAAATCACTGCCAATCTGAAGTAGACGTGTAAGAACGGCGAGGACCTGACCCTCCCCTACAGTGGCAAATTCGTCCATGTCATCTAAATCGCATGGAAAATCCGAATCTGTGGCAGGCAGTGATTCTGGAGTTGCTCAAGGAAAGGTGGGCACGGTGACGGTGCCCAGCCCTAGTGGCAAGCCTCTGTCTGGTGTTTGTGGACCAAGGGGGAATTCGCGCACCTTGGGATCCGGATCAGATTAGTCCCAAGCACTCTTGATGAGGTGAGTCACTGTGCTCAAAATCACATCATATTCCAGGTAGTTTGCAGCGTAGCCCTCCTGCCAACTACCTCGATATCAAATCAGATGTTAAATTCTCCACTGTTTCTAGCATTCCCTTGCTGCAAACTACCTCGATATCAAATCAGATTTTTCAAGGAGGTTTCGTCCTTGAATTCAGAAAAATGGTGATACACGTCATGTTCACATAACGGTGAGATAAGTCACTACAGATTAATTAAGGTGATTCGAATCATAGTTCCACATTGCGGTGAGGCGCATCACTGTATCTTCAGTCACCTTTGAGAATGGTGATGCTGGGTACAGTGATATCATCCATTGTGCTTGAGGTCATCCCTTCTGAAAGTGATTTCGAGCACGGTTCTAGAGATGGTGAGATGGATCAGTGTGCTCATAGTCATCTTCGATCAAGGTGACTCCGAGCACAGTGATGCAAATTATGTCTATGAGGGTCACCGTGCTCATAATCATCATCCTGACAAAGGATGATTTGGAGCATGATGGCAACAATCACTTCTAGATGAAGGTAAGCCGAATCACCATGCTCAGCATCATCTTGACGAAGGGTGATTCGGAGCATGATGATAGAACTCACGTCTATGATGAGATGAATGACCATGCTCTGCGTCATCTTCTCTCAAAGTAATTTGGAGCATGGTGATAAAAACCATCTTGACAAAAAATGATTGAGAGCATGGTGACCGAAATCAGTTCCATCACGAAGGTGGGGAATCATTGTGCTCAAGATCATCTTTCGTCAAAATGATTTGGAGCATGGTGACATGAATCACATCTGATACAACAACGAAATGGGTCATTGTGCTTGAAGTCACCTTTATCAGAGTGATTCCGAGCATGGTGGCATGGATGATGACTGTGTCCGAAAGGTATTTTGACCACAGTGTCTCAAATCGTTGTGGGTGATCAGGCACCTTAGCCTCCTTCCCAAGTTCATAGAGCTGTCCAACTCGATAGGTTCAGATTCATCCTTAGCATAGGTGATTCAAATCATAGTGATAAGTTGGATTGTGGTTTTGAATCATGGCTTCATGGTGATTTGGATCATAGTGATGAATCATGGCTTCATGGTGATTTGGATCATAGTGACTTGAATCATTTGTTTTTGCATGGTCATTCCATGTACACAATGGCCTGAACAGAATATCTTATCTCATTTGAATCCGAGGACCAAGAGTAGTAGCAAACAACAAGGACTTTGAGTTGTTGTCATGAACTGTATTTTAAAGAAGGAATCACCCCCAACACGATGAGAATGTTTATAATGATTTTTCTCACTATCAAGACAGTCCGGGCAATGTGCAAGGTATATTTCGAAGGAGAAAAAACAGATGCTATTCTAGCACAGTACGAATCAATTAGCATACCCACCCTCTTCCGAATCCGAATCCTCAAATGAAACCTTCCTCTTGCGAAGACGCTCCTTCACCTCATTTATTGTACGTTGATGGTTGTCCCGTTGCGTCCTCCGGATCTTCAGAATTTGTAGGTCGTCCCATCCGAAGCCAGTGTCGTTGTAGAGGTCGTCGAGTCTGAAGAGGGACCAGGACTTGAGATTTTGAAGGATGAATTCACGAGCACGAGGCTCGAAGAGAGTAACACGTTCCTTGTCACCATTCCTATTAACTGCGAGCCATCGTTTGTAGATGATGAACTCTAGGCACGCGGTATCAGTCGCACAACCGCAGGAGAGAGCGTCATTGGTATCAGCAAAACCAGTTATCTTGAATCCGACTGGCTTCTTCCTGATTGTATTTCGCTTCGGGCGAGGCCAGTGGTACATGCACCATGTATTCTTCTTGCTGGTTATGAGGATGTGGAGGGTGAGGGTGCGAGATGTCGTCGAGCAAGCAGGGAGGAAGTCTTGAATGTCACGAAGCGCCTTTCGGAACTTGGGAGGTAAAGGAACGCTTTCCGTTGGGTCTTGAGCGCGGGCGAAAACCTTGATGGCTAAGCGACCAGCCTCTGTAGAAGATAAGGAAAATATAGGAAATTGGGAGCTTTGAACATACCGGCGTATGCATCAAAATCTTTGTTAGAGACCTTCTCATAATTGAGAGCAGGGAGGAGAACTGCAACGACACATTAGGATATAGATTCCACAACAAGGAAAGAGAAAATGAGAGCTCACGAGCATGAACATCGAGATATTTCTTATAGAGAAGCAACGACTCCTGTTGCTCCTCCAACGAACCTTTCCACTTGATATCGTTGATATCGATGTGTCCCTTGTACTCGCTCTTGGTCGTCTTCTTCGTCGCCGTCTTCTTCTTTAGCTGTTCACGCCTCCTGGTACCGCTATCGTCAAGTTCATCAGACTCGTCGTCGCCATCGTCACTGTCATCGTCACCGTCTCCGAGTCCTTTGCTAGCCTCAAACCCGGAAGACCCAGAGCTGGAATCGTCGTCACTGGACGTCGCTTTCTTCTTTCCCTTCGATTTGGGTACCACCCTCCCTACTTTCCCTGCATCTCCCTCGTCATCTGACACCCTAAGCCCACTAGTAGAGGTCGTCATCGTCCTCTTAGCCTTCTCCTCCGCCTCCCTCTTAGCCTTCTCCTCTGCCTCCCTCTTAGCCTTCTCCTCTTTCGCCCTCTTCACCTTCTCCTCCTTCTCCCTCTTCGCCTTCTCCCTTGCCTTCTGTTCCTGAGCGAGTTTCTCCCTTTGACGATGCTCCTCCTCCTCCTTCTCCCTTCGACGATGCTCCTCCTCCTCCCTTTGGCGACGCTCCTCTTTTTTCTTCTTACGGCGTTCCTCCTTCTCTCTTGCACGACTTTCCTCCTGCTCCCTCAACCTCGCTTCCTGTTCCTCTCGTGCTCTAGCCTCCTTCTCCATCGCCTCCTCCCTGAGACGTCGCCTCTCTTTTTTCTCTTGCCTTCTCAGTTTCTTCGCCTGCTTCTCCTCTGGCGTCAACTCAGGCTTCCCTTGCTCAACATTCTCCAGGCCTGAGCCAGTCTTCTCCTTGCTCCTCTGCCTCTTCTCCTTCCTTCGAGCCTTCTTTCGAGCCTTCTTCGCCTCTTCATCTTCCCCCATATCAACAACGACTTCACGAGCATCGGCCCCTCGACCATGATCTTCGGCTTTCCGTTTCACCCCCGCCACTGTGCTCTTCCCCTTCGAAACACCCCCCAAGTCAACTTCATCGTCATCCGATACGTCAGTCCACTTGCTTTCCGGAGCACGGCTGGTAGTACACGCCCTCTTTGCAGGTGGGTGAGTCTCCGCGTTATTCCCTTCGATAGGCTCTGGGGCCTGCGCTTCCGGGCTGATAGAACGGAGCCGCTTCTTTGACGTGGGCTGCGATGTGGGAGGAGCATGTTCCTCAGGCTTTGGAGCGATATCGAGGCCAGTTTGTTGGGGGGATTTAGCAGGATCGAGAGTAGAAGTCGAATGTGAAGGAGTCGTAGGATGTGGAAGCGCAGATGGAGAACCAATGGTAGGGGTCTTGTCCTCTTCTGAGCGTTGAGGGGCTTTGAAACGAACAAGTTCGAAATCAGTAAGTATTAAACTAGCGATTAACTTATGAAGAATGAATAGATACCTTTCTCGGGCTCGATATCTCGAGTTTCGTCAGAGAGTCGCAACGAAGCTGTAGGATTTGAAGTTAGTAATCAGAAGGTTGAAAGTAGTGCTTCACATACCTTCAACCGGTTTCTCAGCGCTGGCGGAGAGAGCACCATCACCCGTGCCAGGTGGACCATGTTCTATCGATGATGGATCAGTTTTATGATGACCGAAGACGATAGAAGTGATGTGAGGACTTGGACATACCATCGCGGCCTGGAAGATCGTCGAACAACGCCTCAAAGTTTTCGCTCAAGACCTTAGCCTCGACTTCGAGGTCCTGACGACGCTTTCGGCAGTTGGCTATTGCTGCCTTCGTCATTTCTATGTTCGCTGGAAATGTTTTAGTGTGAATCAGTTGACCAGAAAAGGAACGACTCACCAACTGTACCACCAGGCTTATGCTTTCGTTTACTCGCCTGATAATGGCGTAGTTCTCGGGACAGCTGTTGCTCCTCGTTGCGTGTATCGATGATGTGATACAGTATGACCTGTAAGGCTATCACATCGTTGAGGCAAAGAGACCTGCAAGAATCGACAAGTGTAACCACTTACCAGGATCGATGGAAGAAACAGTCAACTTGGTATCGGCCATAACGAATGGTGACTTTGGACACAGTGGGGAAAGAGGGTGAAAAAAATCATCGTGCTTTCAACGCTTTTCGAAATATGACAACTCAGTCGAACTCTGCCAAATATATGCAAATATGGATTTATTCCACAAGCGAGCGTCACAAACAACTCCTATACTGAAATACAGCCCTTATTGTGCATCACCCTTGTTCCTCAGGCTCGCCTCCAGCTCGGTCCAGGTAGAAAATGAGTTTAGCAATCGCTTCCACCGTTCTCCTGGTTCGCCTTCAATTTTTTTGATGAACTCTGGGCCAAGGGGTGTTGTGGATAAAGATCTTGCCGATTGAAAACCATACGCGACCCATCGAAGAAGTCCACCAGCGCAATATTGAGTCATTGAACCGCGTTTTTCACCTGGTTGTATGGGCGTGTTCCCATGTCGAATCGTCGCTGAGGAGATAAGAGCTAGTGACCCTGGGGGTAAAGGAACCACAATCCCCAACGAGAACAACACAAGATGACCACCTTTCTTCCAATCAAAGTCCCCGAGAGCCGTTATCGCGCAGAGTGAGTTCGGAGCATTGCCGTGGTCGACGTGCTCGAGACAGGCCGTCTCGGGTCCACAGTTGAAGGTTACTGCAGGGTAAATACTATTTGAAAAATTACGCTCGAGATCTGAATAGCGACCAAATAATTTATTCATCGCCTCTTGTATCTCCCGAAAGATCTTTGGGGCGTAAAAAGCGAATGCACCTGCAGACAAAAGGGGTAAACACTCCAGAAGCGAAGGAAAAATACAACTGCAACTTGTCTGGAAACCGGCGATGCGACGGATGGCTTTATCCTTGAGGAGAAACTGGATGAGTTCTTCGATTTTGGGGGGGTGTCGGAGATTTCCTGGACGCTGATACAACAATCAATGTCGTCCAACTGATGCAGGGAAAACGAGTCACATACCACTTGTCCACCGCCATAAGAAACACCGGCTGGGAGTGTTAAAAAATTACCCCGCCGATGATGCAGCTCCGTCTCAGGAACGAGACCATCCTCGATGGCTTTAGCTAGTATTTCTTGCATTGTTTTGTAAGCATCGTGTGCGATCCTCGGCCAAGTTGTATCGCCCAGTGGTCCACCAACAAGGGCTGCAATAATGCGCCCATCCGTATCAAGTATGGTCTGTGGTGCTCTGAAAATTGAATGATTAGTTGGAACACGAGGTCTAGTATCGATTGAGGTGGACCTACTTTCCCTCCCAATCGATATAGCGAAACCCACGCGCAAGGAGCTCTGGCAGTGTCCAGGGAGTTGTCCTCTTTACTGTTAGACGTTTCCCAAGCCAAGAGCCACCACCAGAGACAGCAAGGTCGGTAGCGGCGCTGATGTTGACCTTGACGGTCGACAGGGCCTTGGACATTCCTTTTGGGGCTCGTTTGAATCGATAGTGAAATAAAACCTTTCCCTTTGCAGCTGTAATCCGTTTGGTTCGTCGTTTCGCATGATTTTTTGAATTCCGACGACGGCGTTCCTTCTCATCTCGTGGAAGGATCTTGTGAGGCAGATGTTTCGGTTTGGGTCGAATGGAACTTTCCTGAAGCGGTTGACAGATGGCCGGTTCCTCGACGTCCACTGATCCCGCCGTTAACTCCTTCACGCCAGGTTCATCGTCTTCATCGGTTGATTCCGCCGTTGACTCCTTTGCATCGACCCCATCGCCCTCATGCACCGAATCCATCGTCGATCCCATCGCTTCAACCACCCCAATCTCCTCGTGTTCTTCCTCTACATCACTATCCACACATTCCACTCGTTCTGATTCCGATTCGTATCCATCGTCCTGAATTCGAACTGCCTCTTGAAGGAGACTTCCGATTCCGTGAGGGAGTTGAATAATAACCGGCAATGACTTGGCATCAGCAGCCTAGATGGGTGTAAAGGGGTCAGGAGGATTCAGAGCGATAGAAAGAATCTACATACCACCCTTGTAACCGGTGCCTTCAGCAGGCCAGATTTGGGACCCTAAGAATAGAGAGGCTATGAGTCAGAGTCCGGAATGTATAGATCGAGGATACGATGCGAATCAACCATCAGAATGAGACGATTGGCGTGAACGCCATTAGAATATCGAGGGATACGTCGTTATGCACCATCCGCCAGAAGCGATTCGCAATGAAAATCCCTGCCATGGAATCAACGCCTCATCGATTAGAATATGCCCAAGCGTTCCGACGCAAGCCATAGGATTGACTATATGCGCGAGAATAATCATGAATACCCCCAGATTAACTCGTAACGCTCAGCATTCATGCGCGAGCCAACGGTGGTGACTATGCGCGAAGAATATGGCTGAGCAACCCGTGAAGAGAGCAAGCCTATGGTTAGACTTTGCTCAAGGGTTAAGTATGCCCCCAAGACCCAACAGATAACGACACTCGACATTCAAGCGCGAGCCAATAGTGGTGACTATGCGCGAAGAATATCGTCGAGCAACCCGTGAAGAGAGTAAGCCTGTGGTTAGACTTTGCTCAAGGGTTAATTGCACCCAAAGCGCCCAATGAAATATGCCCCAGTACTCGATGAGATATGCCCCCGTACCCGATGAAGTATCCCCAGATATTGTATATCAACCGACTCGAGTCATCATAGGATGATATATGCGCATATATCATGCAGAATAGAACTCGCCGTGCTCACCTTTCTACCCATCTCAACGTATGAACCACCCACGACCCTTGGCACCTCAACCCTTCCCAGGCACCAACAGTGACGGACGATCTACGAAAAGGCGTGTTCAGTCATCGAGTTGAAAGATAACGGATATGGGTACAGACACGACGTCGGCGTGTTCGATTCTGTTCGATTGGGAGATAGTACGTGTCGGCGTCGAGCAGAGAGCGAGAGAGAAGTCAGAAGAAGGCGTCGAAATGTGGATGAATAAAAGACGAGACGATGTGTTGCTTTTATACTCGAACGTAGGTGGCTGGCCAGCGCTACATGACGTCGTCGAACAAGGTATGACGAGTTTAAGAGGGGTGGGGGTACCCGTGCGCATTTCGAGGGATCGTCGCTGTCATCGACTGTCAGTGCTTTCAAACACGCGAACGATGATTGGCTCTCGAGTTTGACTGAACGGAATATTCGAGAACATTCGTCGCGTGGATTGAGAGTATCCACCACTTCATTGTAAGCACTTATCAAATATCTAGTATACTCGTCAATTGCATGAGTGTGTTAACCACAATTTTGGACAAGCTACGAGACACGGCGAACGATCATATGTATCAGGGTTCACATCGTCAAAAAACCGCATGTACGCGAACTTGTCTCCGTCTCATTCCCAACTATCAATAGGCACAAGGCCAAAAATTCGCATAACATCATATTCTATTCAGCATGTACCTAAACTAACAAGAAATGACTAAACTGACTACGGTGATGGAGATGTATCGCAAGTGGAACTAACTACAAGGTGCAAGGTTAAGTTGATCAAGGGAGGAGCTACCGACGAAGGGATTTAAGGACTAAAGAGGGTGAGGTGATGAGAAAGAGGTATCGCAAATAGAAACGGAAACAGGTTTGATAAGAGGGCGAGAAATGAGAGTTGGTACGGGAAAAACAATAACTGCAATAACGACACAAAAAAGAAAGAAAGGGAAATCATACATTCTCGATACCCTCAGTGGCAACGTCAATACCATCAGGGGCGCGACCATCATCAACGTCCTCAGGAATCACTACACCCATCCTCGTGAGTAAAGCCTGCATCGCCGTGGCACGCGCACATGCCCGAGATAACTGACTACGGATCTCGTCAGAGTCTTGAACGGCGGAATCTCTGGCCTTCTGGAGGTCTTGAAGCTTCTGAGCAAGCACCAAGGCGTCAGATCGTCTGGTCGAGATGAGGGCATTGGTGACCTTGGCGAATTGAGTGCTGAGGTCCTTCGTGTCTTGAATGGCCTCGAGACGGAGCTTAGGGGATGCGTAGTGAATGGCGGGGTTGTTTGCGTTGGCGTGCTGCGCGTTGAAAAGAATCCAACACCCCGTCTCAACTGCGAGACGCTCGACCTGGCCAACGGGTTGGTTACATCTATTGTAGCGTAGTGGATAACAAAAATGACAACTTACCCGGGCAAGAATGGCCGGCATTTCTCGTCGAAAGCGCCTGGCAGCTTTCCCAGCACTGGGCTCGATGCTTCGTAGCTTCTTGGGCCGAGGGATTACTGTTAAGCGACACAAAATGGGTGAGGAAGACGTCGAATGTAATTTGAGGATGAAATAACATACCATAGGGCCCCTTGCCACGCATGCACCCGTCAATATAACCATACCGGCCATCGGTTACCTTCTCTTTCTTGCGATGGGAGTGGCGAGAAGGAGTGCTAGCGGCTGAAGATGACGGAGTGGTGTTGGCCGATGATACAGGAGTGCCTGTAGTGGAAGACACTGGAGTGGGGATAGCTGAAGAGGCCGGCGTATTGGCAGGTGGGGTCTGGATGGGGAAATGCACAAGGAATGGGTCAATTGGGATGTTCTCGAATTCCGAGTCATGCTACCCAATAGATGAGCGTCAATCAGGATGAGAAAGACAACGACAAACCACGGCACGAGTACTTGATGGTGAAGAGGCCGGGGAAGACGAAGAAGACGTCCCAGATCGAGAAGGTGATGCAGAACGAGAAAGGGAACGTTGACCAGCTGGTGTCGATGGTCCTAGAGGAGAAGCGAAAGAGAAAGATTGGGGGGATAAACCCGGTGGAGAATCAGGACGCCCAAAAGGGTCAGCCTACATCGGAGTCGGTCAAGTGATTGCGTGAAGAAAGTGATCAGACGTACCTCAGGACCCGTCCCACCAGGAAAGGGGGGTGAGACGAGTTCTAAACCACTGCCAACACGACCGGCGGACAACGACGATGCACTCTACAAAGAAGAGGACACGAATACAGTCATTAGACGGGAATAAAGCGAGATCGAAGTTAATGAATTACCTGAGCGTCCAAGGCAGCTCTGCCCGCCTTGGTATGGCGGCAGATATCAGATTGGCCAGCGCATCGACGGCACACTTGTTGAGGCGATTTGGGCATGATGAGGGCTCCAGATAGGAAGGCGTTCCAAAGACACATAATCGTGGGCGGATAGGCTTATATTCGTCGACGAGCTCATGTATGTATAAAAGATTAAAAATTAATACAGAGAATATGCAGAAAATAATAAGAAAATACACACAAATACAAGATATTTCCTTCTGCTTCCCTGTGGCGGCAAAGGGTTCATCAGGCATCAGGCAAAACACAGGTCTGCTGGATATTCAGTTGGTTACCGGTGAAGGGGATGAATAAAATATTGATTCTATGGAATATTCCAGAAAGGGAACACGGCCGCCGACAGCGTCGAATCCTTGAGTCCCAATTTCCCCCTCCCAAAAAAATCGCTCGAAATGAGACGTGGTCGAGATGCCTTTAACGACTGGGAGGATACGCCGTTGTTTCAAGTCCCATCTGCCTTGGAGGACACTGATAGCACTGTCTTCCTCCTTCCACCATCCCGAGATGATCCCAACAATGAAGTGATGTTCGCGTCCCCGACGAAAAAACAGCGGATATACACTGCGGGGCTGCAACGCCAAAGGAGCCATGTCAGAAACCACTTCAAGGAAAGGCAAGATATGCCAGATCATAATGAAGACTGGACGGCGCATACCTTTGATGACGATATCACAGCCTTTCCACAACCGACCTTTGAGGCTGGTGTTCCAGCCCAAACGAGCTCCGAACCCACTCCAGATGTGCTTGACGAGAGTTACCTAGCGTTTATAGAGGGTGTAGAAGGGGGGACTTGTGGGTTTTACCAGTTAACTCGCGAGGTCTTCGTCGTTCAAGGGTGGGACAATCGTCTGCCTGCCACAGCCACGGTGTGTCAACTTGATAAAGGAATATCCCAGAATTAGAGTAAGACTCACCTGATATTGAATAGGATAAGTGGTACCACTTGAATCGACTTCAAGTTGGAACCGAAAACGTTTACACGTGTTTCTGTCCAGCCTCGAACTCGGCAGAGTGCATCCATCAACGCTATCTCTGTCAGTACGGATCGTCTCGTTTTCCGGAGCAGGATATGCCAGCACAAAAGAAACTGGAGTCAATAGTTCCGTTTTCGCTCCAATGCGTCGACGAGGACACGGAGGAATATGTGTGTTTGTTTTCCGTTGCGTTAGCGAACCGCTTCGACCTAAAAGCGCGAACGATTGTCAGTTTTCAAACAACTAATCCAGGGACCTGGCAATGTCAAAGTGATCAACGCGCACAAACCTGTCAGCATATCAGCCAAGTCCAGAAGGACCCCGGTGTCAGCCAACTATTTCTTGCGACGACGGCAGTTGCTGGGGATGAGAGTGGTGGGAAAATTCAACAGTCCTTGCCGACGATAGGTACGTCACTTTGCCAACGCATCACGATGTTTTTTTAATCTTATCTGATCTACTAGATTCTCGCAGTCCCCAATCTACAAGTATCTTTAAGTCGATTTCGTACCGAGAAATCCGTCCACCTCGATGGGCCTCTCTTCCGACAGACCGGTTTCTCTATGAACTACCTCAGCCACGCCCAGTCCCCGAATTGATCCCACTCGATGAGCATTCCCATTGCCCCTGTGGCGGCGTCTCCGAACGCTATGATCCCTTCCGCCCTACTTTTCAAAGGAAATGCACAATCTACGCTATGTCCAGGTCATACACAGCCAAGATCGAGCTTCAAGCCTGCCCCCGAGGTTCTGGGAGGCATTTCATTGGCCCGGACGGTCGAGATACACTACTTTTCAATTATAACAACAACATATTGTTCACTCATGCTCTTCTCAACCACTACACGAGTTCTTTTACAACCTCTGAAACTCCGTTTGCTGCGTGGGTTACTGCGACATCCCAGCAGTATCTCGAAGAGGGAATTACCCCAGATTTCGTCTCCCCAGATATCTTTCGATCGGCATGGTTTGCCTTTGTCAACATCCAAGCCTGGGAGGGTGATATGGCCTGCCCAACATGTGGCCCAGCTCCAAGTCAAACGATTTGGGATGGCGTAACACTAGCCTTTCATAGAAAGCACCTCCTCACAACGATCCAGCCACCAACTACCATCTTCCCTGACGCACCCTCCCACAAGCGGAAGTATATGCCCAATCAACAACCCATTGCCGATCCAATACTCCGAAAGCTCGTACGAAGTTTTGTTTCCTCAGCTCACTTGCCAACACTTGGGACAATCATGCAGACTGACCCGGGTGCTAGCGTTTCAAATCGAGATGCGATTATCGAGCTCATCACTGACGTCCCTAAGATAACTAGGGACTTGACAACGCTAAACACCTCCTTAGGTTCCTTATTCGATCGTGTTTTCGGTCTCGCCACGTTTGCACAAGGAATTATTCCTTCAAAGGCGTATACCCAGTTTATGCAACAGGTATGGTCTTGTTCAGATACTTTCTACTGAGGACGATCTCACGTCTATCTAGCTCTGTGCAGAGGAGTCCATTCTTCAAATGGTCACCCGGCAATCTCTTCGAAATTTACGAGCATTCTTGTTGCTTCCGAATACAACAACGCGTTCAATGCTAATCACCTCTCCTGCGATTTTCCACGTTCTTTGTGAGCATGAAGAATATTCAGAAGATCTGCGGGGAACTCTCGAATGGGTCGCCTCTCGAGTTGAAACCGTTCTCGAGGAACTTGTAAACAATACAGGAACAGCTCCGAACAAGCTTGCCACATCGTCAGATACCAATACGCAATTGGCGACTCTGCGAGAAAATGCAGACTGGAGAAAGGTACGTCACAAAAGAATCAATAACGCCAGAACTTTCGGCTTATCGGTCTTCTCAGACAGGAAGTTGCTATAGTATGCCTGAGATTCGTTCACGCCCTCGGTATCCAGGCCTTCGGCATGACCAAAAACAAGAATCTGGAGGTAGCCGAGGGGCGAAATGCTCAAAATACTACAGCACATATGGGAAGCAGCGGCTAACAGGAGGTATAATGGGCGTCTGGTGTACCCATAGCATTTGTTATGGCTTCCATTTCATCCCAATGGGCGAGGGCCGTAATGATGTTTTTTCTGCTATCTATACAAGATGGGAGAAGGCGCCGGAACGGGTCATATATGACTTTGCGTGTGCTCTAGGGCCTTACTGCTTGCTGCGCGAGCCTGAATTCTTTGCGGACACCACCTTCAATATCGATGGCTTCCACGCAAAAGACCACACAAAGTGCTCACCGGCAGCATTCCTTAGCTCATACTCAGCCGTCGAACCACGCCTCTCACGAATTAACTCCAGCGCTGCAGAGTGTGGAAACAGCGGAATTGGACGAATTCGTAAATCGGTCAGCTACATGACTCAAGAACGAGCAATTATTTACACTCGGGTTTTTATGGGGGTATGGAACCGTCATAGGATTCGGAAGTTATTGAAGGCAAACGGCGTCGAATTATAGTTTCCTTTGCTTACTGATTTGTTGGCTTCACAATCAATATTATTTTAAAAATACTGTTGCGTCAAGGTTCTCTTGGTCACTGTGACTTTGATTATTGTGCTATAATCCTAACTATCACTCTTTCAAAGTATGGGTCAAGAACGGTGACCTGAATCATTACGCCTCAGGAGAACTTGAACTTTGGCCATGGTGATCCCAGTCACTACCACCACCAAGAGCTTCTGATCACCGTCACTTCAATCACCATTCCTCCAAGACGCTTCGCCTCATTGTGACCATAATCACCATCGTTCAACTATGATGCGAATCACCACTGTCCGAAAGTACTTGTCGTCACAATAACTGAGATCATCATCTCGAAAGTCCGTGGTGATTTGAATCACTTTGTTACCATTGTGGTTTGAATCACTATCAGCCCAAAATACTTGTCCTCACTGTGGCTCAAATCACCATCGACTCTAGGGTCACATCATCACCATGGCTCGAATCACTATCGGCCCAAGGTGCTCATCCTGACTGTGGCTTGAATCACTGTCAAGCCAAGGTGCCCGTAATCACTGTGGCTCAAGTTATTGTTCCTCCAAATGTGCCAAGTCACCATGGCCAAATGCAACATCCCCTCAGCGTATGTTGAATCACCATGATACCGATCATTATCCCCCAAAGTGATTTCAATGGTTCTCGCTACAATGAACTCTTCTGGGAGCTGTTCAATCATTCACGGGGTAATATTTGACATTTCATTCACCACCCATTTGGCCACCATGGTGAATGGCATCATTATTTCGAGGATTGTTTCAGTCACTGTGAGTTCGATCACACTCTCTTAGTGACATCACCGGTCACCAACCGGTGGATATCATCACTGCCTGTTCTTTCCTCAAAATGCCTTCCACAAAGCTGACTCCCCTCATCTCTGTTAGGCTGCAAGCATGATCCCAAGACGCTCGCAACTTCTGAGTCGGAAGGGTGCTCAAAGTTGGTCTGGCTTCGCTTACGTGCACTATTGTACGCAGCTTGTATTGGATAGGCGAAGAGGTAAGTTTATAGGAAGCTCAGTTCATTGGTGGCTCTAGGCTGACAATGGGTTGAGCCCTCGTAATGCCTGAGCTCGGCATAAAAATGCAGAATATCAGCGCAGAAAATGGGACTTGTTGTTTGTGTTTGTTTGGCGGGGGACAGAGGGGCGTACCCGGTTTTGATAGAAAAGCTGTACCCGTTTGGTACAGTGTGCGGTCATCTGGCTATCTGTCACTTGCCGTTGAGCAAGTACCAGAACATGAAGAGGAGGAGGAGAATGAGGAAGGAGGCGTCGTTGGTGAGGAAGCGTATGCGACGAGTGAAGGGAGTGATGGCGAGGAAGAAGAGGCAGAAGAAGGGAGCGACGATACGGTTAGACCACCGGCGGTCGACACCACAGGGGATGAGGAAGAAGAAGAAGAAGATAGTGGTGGTGATACCAACACCGAGGAAACCGTCGAGGTGGCTGGCACATCCGCCACTGCTACCACCACTCCCACTCTCCCAGCCCCAGAGGCTCCTTCGCCTGCCTACTCCCTCCGCCCTCGCCGCACCTTAAAACGACGTCGAGGACCCGAGGAAGAGGACGAAGTGACGCCAGCAGCGGGTCCCAGTAACGAAGCTGATTGTCGTCCAGTTCGTTCCCGAAGACGCCTTTAAATACCTGACTGGTGAGGATACCCAGCGGAAGTCAAAGGGTTTCAAGAAGATGGACATACGTGTTGCACGGAGGTTTGGAGGTTTTTACTCTTTCATACACGTCATACCTTGGAGAACCCCATTTGTGTGCTGTATGCCATTGCGGACTCGGACCTGGGTTTAAATTTCGGTTTTAGGACTGTGTTGTACGTTTTGGATTTCCGTTTGGTTTTGGGTGTTTGGTTCTTGTATTTCTTTCTCGTTTCTGGTCTGGTCTCGCCTCCATATATATCTCGGTCTTGTTTTTCTTTGGTTTGGGTTCGGTTCATACTTGTCTTTTCTTTGTCCTCCCTTTGTCTTTCGGTCCCTATTTCCTTGTACTCCTACCTTGTTTCTTCGATCGAAGACTTTGCAATCCCATCTACATTGGCCTTAAAAGTCAGTTCAACGAGCCAGGAGATGAGGGAAGTGGGTAAGTAAAGGAACGTACCCAAGCAAGACGCCGTTTGTAAGTAAAGTGAAAGGTGGACACTAATTTACTGCATGCACGTGTAATTGTAACACGGTGCAAACACTCGGCGGAGTGGCACCAATTCACTAAGGGGACGTTTAACGTTTATCGATTATCCCCAAGGAAAATCCAAATCACAATCACAATCGCGCTTGAAGTCGATGAACTTTTATTCTTCAATTATTGTTGGTCGTGCTTGACGGGGACTGATTTAGGGTCCTGGAGGATGAACTTGACATGAACGATTTGAGAATCGTGAAGACAGTCATGGTGAGGACGGTGTTTTGGACAGTGGCTTTGGAGGCGAGGAAGGGACGAGGTTTGTGGGGGTTGGGAGATGAAGCTATTCGGGATTGAAAGTCCATGATGAAAGTTGATTAGCATAGTGTCTAGACGAAATATGCAATCTAGCTATGGGATAATAGTAGGTCAATGACAGAAAAAAAAAGCGAAATGGTAGATTGAAAACTGATCAGATATGGGGGATGTAAGAAGTCCAGGATATGTTCGTAAGGGCGTCAGCAGGGAGGTCGTGGAGGGTGAGGAAGGCAAGTACAAGAACGCAGAAGCGAGCGAGGATGTAAGGAATGGGACCACCAAAAAAGGAGATGTACTGAAAGACTGTCCCGAAGAAGTCTGCCAGGCTCTCTAACGGCCTTGTGGAGGCTCTCGGAAACATGTTCCAGTCCCGGATGAAGATGTGAATGGCAAGTGCATGAAGCAGCAAGAAGAAAGGCGGGACAACCAAGACGACCGAAGAAGTCCTCCAAAGAACCAATTCGACGTGTGTCGGAAATGTGGCGTGCCACGAAAGGAAGTGGATGGCCCCAAAAACCATCCCGATGAACGAATTCAGCGCCTGCACCAACATCATGTTATTGGTAGAAATATCCTCTGCAAAGAAAGTCGAAACGTGCGGAGCATCCTCGTGCAGCTTGCCTTCCTCGACCAGCTCCTTGAGTGGTAATGTCACCACCGAAAACGGTTGTTTGATGAGCCGCTTCCAGAGCATCCGCCACCACCCGTCTTCCTGGATGTCCCCCTTGATCACAGCGACTATTCTCCCTACGACTCCCGTCGGCGTCTTCGCCAAGCCTTCGCCACTGTCCGCCTGGTTTGTCCTCTCTATCTTTCCAACCACGGCCTCTCTCCAAGACCTCGACATCTCGGCAACGGCGTTGGATGCTCCTAATGGTTCCGGACGGAAATTACTGTTCGACGGGTCAGATGCTTTGGGTAGCACCTGGATATAGATAGGGCAGAGGATGTTGAGCGGTTTATACCACCAAAGCGCATATGTGATACTGTTCAGTGTGGCGAAAGCAAGGGTGACGACCTCGAGTTCGATGAGGGGAAGTCCCTGCTGCAGACGCGCTATGCATTCAAATACAAACCACGTCGTTTGGGATGCAACAAGAGTCTTGGACAATATATCGCCTTTACTCTTGTCCAGAATCTCCTTTTCCGTCAATTGAAGTTCCTCGATGTTGAGTCGACCATTTCGAAGCAGTTGGCCAAGAGTATCTGGGCGGAGCACTTGTTTGTTGTCCTTTGGTGCAAAGCCTCCCATTTGTGCGAATTGACCGTGAACATTAGTCCACTTCAACTCTGCTCATCCATAAGCGCTTAAGCACCAACTGAAACGAAACAAGTCACAACTTACTTGGTTCAGCCTTTTTGGTCCATTTCACCACGTCCCTTGCCCCGAACCATTGTCTCATCGCCCACCAGACTATCAACTCCGGGGCTATCAAGGCACATAAAGTAACTTTCGTCGTCACTCTCAATCTTCCCCAAAACCCAAGTTCCGGATCCGGAATATTTTGATGAACAGCTCGATAGACGCAGGCCGCAATCGTGAAGAGACAACTTTTCACAATGGCGTATATCGTACGTCCCTCCGCACCGGTACCAGAACAATCACACCTTGGGTGCAGTTCATATACGGCCAGGTTGGCGGTGGGGACAGGCGAGATGGGTATTGCGCCCACACGCATATATGCAAGTAAAGCGACGAGGAGGATGGTGAGCATGCTGGACTAAGGAATGACTATTAGCCAGGACTATCAATTGTCTCGAAGGATGACTTACACGCAGAGAAACGAAGAGAAGGTGGAGACGGGTAAGTAATGAGAGTCTTATCGATTCACGATGATGCACGTGCCTGCAATGTGTACCTGACCTTGTAGATAGCCGCCGGGATTGTCACACTGCCTCCGTCTGTGGAATTTATACACAGCGTTGGTCCGTCCTACTAAAGAAGTTGGGGCTGTACAACTCCAAGCCCAGGCTCACCAAGTTCCGGTTCGTAAATGAGGAGAAGCGTCAGAGTCGATACATTCGGAAACTACAGGGTAGAAGGGGTTAGAAGGACGCGATATCTATAAGTGAATGATTCAAACAAAGAACAGGCGATGTCAAAGGGTCATACTAGACTTCAACCGGACTTGCAGCGACAAGTTCCAACGTAGTCTGAATCATCTACGCTGTTTCGAGTCGGTTGATAATGATAGGTGGACATCTGATGGAAAGAGGATGGCATACCCAGCCCGATACAACAACTGCTCACGCAACGTTGATTTGAGTTGGAGTATGAGAAACTCATCCTGTGCCCCAACGGAGTCCAACACAAAGTTATAGATGCTGGTGGTAAACTTGCGGAGACGGGAGAAAGCTCGAGTCAAAGGGTGGGAGGTATTCAGAGGTTGTATATTCGTAACAAAAAACAACGGCCAAGATGTTCGCGACAGGGTGGGTACATACGAACTAACAGCGCACTAGCGGGGAAACCAGTGGAAATGATAAGCATGATAATCGACGAGGAAGGTGAAACGGGCCTTTAACGTGTACAGCTGCGATTGAAGTTTGAAGTTCGAAGCGGCATCGTCAATTCGTCACATCAATCCACCCGATAGTCTTATCTTCCGTCAATCCCCGCCCATATATTCAGAACTATGAATGCAGAGTTAGAGATGGAGGTGGTATATGCGAAGAAAAGAGTAGTATATCAACGAACCCAGCCAAATCAGTCGGTTGCAGAATGTATGCAGCAAGCGAGCTTTGCTAGTGAGAACAAAGGAAGAGGACACGGTAAATATAAAACCGGCTAACGAAGATAAGAGAGAGGATCCAACCTTCTACGTGTCCAATTGCAGGTGAACCCCTTGAATCGACCCACCACATCAAACGACCCATAATCTCCGCTGAGCTCAAACGCAGCGCAAGCATCAAGGTCTACGGAGAATTGGTTAGGATACACGGAGAAAGCTAGATGGTGGGCGAGACGAGGAGGAAACATGAAATGAACAGAGAGCGTACCGGATGAAACGTGAAGGTGTGCTCAGCCTCCCATGACGGTATCAGAGTTGAACGTTGAACTTTGAACCGGGGTGATGGTTTTGCCCATGTTGAAGAGTCGACGGATAGGTACGACGTGTTCTGTCTAATGATTTTAGCATATTATCTCGATAAAGGGAGGTTCAAAAAGGAACGGAGCAGAACCTCGTCTCGAGGGTGAGACGATGAGGATACGAAATGCGTGAAGCAAAAGGAAGGAGAATATAGAAAGACGGGTATCTAAACTTACGAGGATAACCTCAACGAACACCCCCACCACCCAAGGTCTGTACGCTTTGAAGACCGTCGCAGTCTACTTGATTTTCGTCTTCACGTCCGCCGTTAGCAGGACCAACCCCGTCCCAGTCTAGGTCCTGTTCGTCGCCATCGTCCTCGGCTTCACTAGCGACACTGCTTAACATCTTCAGCCAACATTTCAGTCTAGGAAGTAATCATCAATTAGTATATGAGATGGACGAGGAAGGGAGAACTTAAGACGGAAAAAGGTGTGGAGCGTATAACCGATAAATAAGGAACAGAACGGGTAGAGTTGAAAGAGACTCTGAAGGGAATTGCGCACCGGTCATCAGTTCGTGAGTTCTAAGTTCAAGAGTATCCCCGTGCTGCTATCAGAGCCGAGCTGTCGCCAGGGTGGATCTGGGAGTGTGCATCTGCACTAAAAGTATGACACGAGGTGAGCGCGGGAACGAAAACCTGAATCGGAAGGGAACTGACCTTTCTTCGTAGAGTGAAAGCACGAGGGGTTCAGCGTCGAAGGAGTCTTCTTCATCCCTTTGGGCCCGCTTTGAGGTAGTCCAATACGAATGCATCGACAGGACATCCTGAGGGACGAAAGAAAAGGCCCAGCTGAGAGGATAGCGAAAAACGCGGTTACGTCCATTTATTGCTTTTTCAGTAGCCAGGTGTGCAGTGTGCCGGAATTTAGGTGATTTTGAGGTCCGGGCTGCATTTGCCACGAGAAGGAGGAGAACCAGTCGAAACGGTTGATTCGAATTTCGAAGCGATCGAGCGTAACTTAAAGCTTGATGCAAGGCCTGATTTGGCAGGTGGTTGATGTTTTTCTTTGGTTCAGAGGTTGCTACCAAACACACGCTCGGCTTACTCGGCTACAGTCAATGGCCCCATTCAAGGGAGCGCTCTCTCAACTGGCTTGCCCAGTCCTCTGGAATCGCACTCACCTCGTACTCACACATATTCCTCATAACCTCATAATTTCAGCAAAACGCGTGCACCGCCGGCACGCCACGGGACTTTTATTCCGTTTCTAGGAATCTCAACATCACCATTGGCGCATCCAGGCCATTCTTTTCGATAAATTTCTGAACTTACGGGCGGTGATATCTTTGGCGATTCTTTGAGATGACGAGATGAAGTCGACCGCCGTGGTGGATGATCGATGGTCCTTGAGTGGTGTCGGGATTGCTCAAGATGAACATGAATTGGATAGGGAAGAAATTTAAAGGTGTCTCGAGCCAGTAATCGATAAGAACCTCTTCAATTCCGCATCTTCGAGCGTTCGAGGTGACCGAATAACTTTCCCTGTGGCCTTCAATGTGGTTATGCATGTCTTGAACGAAGTAAAATGACATACATATGCATGCTATTCATGAACTCGTTTGGCAAGTAAGATCAGATCCAGTTTCAGTTCAATTGCAAGAGCAGTCGTGAAAAGGATGGGTTTGATCTCAATCAGTCATTCCAGTCTGTGGATGGAAAGTGGCGGAACAGGCGCCCAGCGAACTTTTGAACGCTGGAGGCCGCTGAGGGAACCAAACACAGCCCCTCGTTGGGCCGCGCTTTCATTGCGCTCACCTCCACCTCGCATGCCAGACCAAGTTTTTCCGCCCGAGATCGAACACATAATCTTCACGGATGCATGCGCCCTCAAAGAACTCGGCGAAAGCGCTCTCAATCTCGCACTAGTAGCAAGACGAGTCCACATATGGTACGTCAATCTTACTCTTATCTAACGACATCGAGAACTGCTGTTTTGACCAAATCACTGCACTCGAAGGCTCACCCCAAAACTGATGGAAACTTTGGCCATCCGCACAATCCGCCCAGCTCAAAAATACCCAGGCTCCTGGGACATTACCACCCTCTCGAAATACGGCATCCATACTCGGAATCTCTTCCTTTGGATATCTTCACCTCACTTTGATTCCCTAGCTGAACAATACAGCTCACTTTGTCCCAACATAACCAACCTCGTCATCTGGTTGGCATATCCGTCGCTACCAATTCCCCAACTCGAGCAAATCGCAAATCTGCAAGCCCTTACGCACCTCTCCCTGAATCTGAACAGAGTACCGAGTTCTGCTTGGGACAACCCCAAACTCCTTCGAGTCTTCAACAGGATCACACATCTGCACAATGTAGCGACTATCTCATCACAATGGGATATGGCCCTGTTCAAACATTTCACTTCCATCACGCACGTTACCTTCCAATACCCAAGCGAGAAGCGCCTCGTCCCTCTTCTCTTGACGAAACTCCCTGCATCGCTGGAGGTACTCGTCATCTTGGAAGGTAATTACACGCACATAGATCACATTTCGATTTATAAATCCAGCTTGGACGATCCGAGGGTCGTGAATATTGTTTGTCAGGCTGACAAGGAGTTGGACGAATGGTTGTTGGATGTCCAAAAAGGACAAGGTATATGGGGATTAGCGGATCAGGTGGTTCGAGAACGTAAGAAGGTTCAGCAGGGGCTGTATTTGTGAACGGAGATAGATGGAGGTGGTCGGAAAGATACGTACTGCATGCGTAGTCCAGCAAAGGGAAAGGGTAGCCAAGTCAAAGTCGAAGGCGGTGTAGAATGAAAGATAGCTGAGTTCGACTATGAATCCTATTCACTCACCGAACGAGTCGTCATTGACCTTTGTAAATTGTAAGCTAGCACCGATTACTCACGAGACTGAAAAACAAACTCCGTCGAGCCTGGGAATGAGGACTAGGAGGGATTCGAACCCTCGATCCTTGAGCCAATCCAACTCAGTCGTGATTCCACTTTACCGCTTGTGCCCCGTCACGATATCGAATGTGGGTTCAACGAAGGAAAAGCGAGAGGAACGTGTGGAATGAACCCGAGAACGAGAGATAACCTTCAGGAGCTCAACTTTTTGCTGCAGCATCCACATTCGAAATCAAAGTCGTTGTCGAGACTAGAAGCCAACGAAGCCAACAGGAAATGTGATTTTAGAATCCAAGGCAGCAGGTATCCAGAAAACGGGATATAAATGAGCACAAACCAACCCAGACCTTGCAGCAAAGTCGAAGACCATACCATACCAAACCCATTTAGCTGGGAGAACAAACGCTGGAGTGGTGATTTCGTGACACCACTCCTGCGGAGTTACATTCGGAGTTAGATCCGTACTATATCTAGCAGTCTGTCACACTTTGTACTCTCCGAGTCCAATACCACGACGTTTCCCGCTGGTTCGTACTTGAGCCAGTCACTCCCGGGCACTCCAACGCATCAACAGAAAAAGAGAGGCTGACCTTCGACCTATCTATCCCATAGGTTCCGCTTGCTTCAATTACCACCGAATGCAATCAAGTCTATGCAGGCATAGTTAGAAAGGGAGAAGATGGGAGTCTAGTCGATAAAAGATCCACGAACCCAAAGTAGTTATAGTTGACAGCAAGGATAGCAGGGCAGATACACCAAAACTGTCAAGCTAAAGATAAGGATAAAGGCGGTAAGAATGACAAGCAACCAGCTCAAAAGATAAGACCGACCTTATACGGCACCATACCCACGAGTGAACCCTCCTCGTCGCCCTGACTCTATAAAGTGTTGATCAGAATACAGTGTGGAGAAGGGCGGACGACAGTGGACAGAACGGCGAAAGGAGAAAAAGGCAAAGTGAAAGGCGGAGAGAACCTACGGGGACAACGGAAGTCCGACGGGTTGACACAGCATCCTTGTGAGGGACAATATCTTCAAACAGAGCTGACCAAAATATCTGCCAGTGCAGAACAGCGAGTCAGGTCAAACTTGAGACTGATAGACTGAGGAGTGTGGATATTCTGAAGAGGCGCAGAGTGGTCATGAGGGTGGTTGCGATACAGAATCGATACATAAAGTTCGTTCAGCTAACGGAGGTGATAAGCATCATAACCGACTGACGGAAACAAGGGCAACGCACCTGAAAACCACCAGAACTCCCCCCCCCTGGGCCCTCGTCCACCAGCAACGCTAGATGACTTGGAGATATGTTGAGATCATGATTGAAAACGTCTGGTTCAACTTTTGTCCGAAATATTGGATTCGTATTCGGTCTCGGAGTGGGCCACAGTTGACTGGTAGATACGCTGCCACCTGTAGGAGTCTGAGAGGAATGTAAGCTTACGATAGGGATGAAAGAAAGTTTGGATAGGACCGGAGAGGGAGAATCTCTCTGCAGGCCCAACTTCGGTGAATAGCTTGAGTTCAGCTCTAAAAATAAGCAATATGAGTATAGGATACGGACGAGAAAAGGGGATGGATTCGAGAAAGGATATGGGGGCAAGGAATACAGAGAGAGTTGGATATGTACAGCACGTAGAAAGGATATATTTCGCATGAGGGACTCAAATTACGCACCGCCTCAAGGGATGCCCAGTTATGGTATTTGAATCAGTTCTTACATTGCTAAGATCAGCTTGGGTAATACGTCGTCCAGTGAGAGATGATTCCGCGCTGGTAGGATGTCAATATATCAATATTGGCCAAACGAAAATCAGAACGGAACTCAATTTGTGGGTAGGAGCAAAAAACGGGATAGATCTTCGTTGTTAGTAAAACCCTATCATTCACCTTGAATAATACTACATTGAGAGACTTGTTGCAAATTGGGGGAGAGGAAAGACAGCGTTCCGAACGGAGGAAGGGGGTGGGAAGCGAACGGGCGAGAAGTTCGGAATTCGTGCTTGCTGTGTTTGATTCGGGCGCTGAAACCAAACAATTATGAACAGGTCCGCGACGGCGCCGCCCCGCGAGCGACGTCAGGAGGTTTGAATTCACCTGAGAACATCTACAGCGCCGAACTTGAGTCATCTTTTAAGGTGCATGCACTCAAAGTGACACGTTGAATGACCAATAATTAATTTCATCGACAACGATGGAGGTGGACGAAGCATACGATAGGTGATTCTGATTGAAGGGAGAAGAGACAAAGTGAAAACGGATTAGAGATGTGGGATGTATGCAGTCCAGGAGACGTTCGTAAACACAGGAAGAGGAAGGTTGTGGAGAGTGAGTAAGGCAAGGATAAGAACACAGAAACGAGCGAGGATGTAAGGAATAGGACCAGCAAAGAAAGCAACGTACTCGACGACCTCCCTGGACCTTTCGATTTCTCTGATACTGGGTTGCCCCCCATGTCTCTCCAAAAATTGTTCAAATGCATAAAAGGGCCCAGATTGCACCGGTGTCTCTGTTTGCAACTTCCTAATCCGAGAGTGAAGGAAAGCTCCACGAAGCAGCAGAAGGAAGGGCGGGACTACCAATATGATGGATGAAGTTCTCCAAAGAACCAGTTCGATGTGTGTTGGAAACGTGGAGTGCCAAGAAATGAAATGGATGGCCCCAAAGATCATCCCGATCCACGAACTCATCATCTGAACTTCAGCCGAGTCCTCTTCGTCGGAAATCACTTCTGCAAAGAATGTCGAAACATGTGTAGCCTCGTCCTGACGTCGATCGTCATCGAGCAGGTCCTTGAAGGGTAGAGCCACGACCAGAAACGGTCGCTTGATCAGCCGCTTCCACAGCATCCACCACCACCCGTCTTTCTCGATATCCTTCTTGATAGTGGCGACCATCCTCCCTATGACTCCCATCGGCGTCTTCCCAGACCCCATTCCACCCGTGTCCATCTCTCCAATAGCAGGCTCTCTCCCAGGAGTCAATATGCTGGCAACTTGAGAAGGCGATCCTCGGTTGGATTGTGCTGGTGGATCGGGTGCTGCTAGTGCTACAGCTGCCACCTGGCTGGACCCTCCTTCTGTTGACCCCTCTGTCTCTCCTCCTCCAACAGGCTCTCCTTCAGGATTCGCAACTTCAGCAGCTTGAGTAGACGGTTCTCCGTTCGGTTCCGTGGGTGGGTTGGATGCTTCGGGGCGGATATGGAGATGGATGGGGCAAAGTACATTGAGTGGTTTATACCACCACAGCCCATACGTGACGACATTCAGAGTCGCAAACGCGAGAGTGATGACTTCGAGCTCGACCAGGGGAAGTCCTAGGTGCAGACGAGCCATACACTCGACTACAAACCACGTAGTTTGAGATGCAACGAGGCCTTTGGATAGGAGATCGCCTTTACTCTTGTCGTTGATCCACCCCAGGCACATCCCCCGCCGGTGTCTCTTGAACCTTACAGGTCCATTGTTCGCCCGTCCATAACCCCCCTCCAGGCCTCTCCTCAGCAAAACCATATTTTGGCTTAGATTTCACCCCGGCAAACTGAGGCCCTCTGATCCTCGGCGATCATCCTAAGATCCTCTCCCGAGTATCTGGGCTATGAACCATCCCATCTCAAGGTGTAAGGTATAGGCAGTTCCCCCTCATATACATCCCTAGACATCGTCAAGAATACTTTGACGAGAACAATAATTTCTGATATTATGGCAGTCGCATAAATATATCATTTATTCTCCCTCGA
>ML208535.1:2264-33204 GCA_004369065.1 Pluteus cervinus
ACCTCAGTCCCACGCAGTCCCCGTTGCCAACAGATAGAAAAAGGTTGGGAGACGTTCGTTCCAATTATCTTTCGAGGCTACTGACCTATTATTCGTTTTAGAGCCCCATCATTTTGTTTGGACACAGCTAGAACACGTCTAGGCCTGCACAACGCACCGAATACCAGGAGAATCCTTTCCCTTGGTCTCAATCGAAAGTCCCCATTTGCGGGGTCCTGTCAACATTCAGATTGTGATGGTGAACGGCTAAAAGAAGTAGTTACCCTCTTCTTCTGGCGTCGAAGTGGTTTAGTGAGTTGGAAATAGCTATTAGGCTGCAAAGTGAGCCATTTCTATTTGTTCTATTCGTTCTCGAGCTTCCATTCATATCCCTCGTTCGTGTCTTTCCACTCGTTGTTTCCGTTCGTCTATCGTAGTTGCCCGAGTTTGTCTGATTCTTTTCATCCTGCTTTCCTTTGTTTCGTTTAGTTTCTTACTTTTTTCCTCATTCAAACTGACCAAAATTATTGTTCTAGGCTAATAACTCCTAGGTGCACCTCACATCAAGACTTTGAATTGTGTGTTGGGTGTTTGACAATCCAGGGAAGACAGAACTCGAAAAAGTTGCGCGGGTTCGTATGGGTAAGCCATTTGTTTTTGCTTTCGTCCTCCTTTTCTGCTCCATCTCACCTCGTTTTGTTTTGTTTTGTTTCGTCTCTTTTATTTCGTGTTTTTTCAAGACCCTCGCTGGACAGACGACCTCACTGGAGGTCGAGTCTTTGGATACCATCAACAACGTCAACAGGGAATCTCTGCTCGAAGACGGTCGCACTCTTTCGGATTATCGCATCCGAAGGAGTCTACCTTCCACTTGATCCTTCGTCTCCGCAGTTGCATGCAGATCTTTGTCAAGAGTCTCAATCGCATCGGAGTCAGTCGTTTCGTACCGTAAGCTACCGTATTGTTTTCTATCATTTACCTTTGGTCTCGTCTTTGTTTCGTTTGGTCAGTCCTCGCAGAGTCGTCTTATACCCAATATGAGAGTTGAAGACAACTGGTTGACAATGCCGAAGCTTTGAACCCACAGTAAAACCGCAGACAAAAAAACATAATCCACATCTACAACGGGTATTGAGAATTGAAAGAAATAAGAACACACCCCATACTCATACCCTACACCTTCCCTCGAACACCCTTCCTACCCCTCCCAGCATTCCTAGCCGGTTTCGTATCCACGTCAAGTGTCGACATAGTCTTCACCGGTTCCAATCCAACATCGAACCCTCCCTTCGGCGAATTACGCGCTGAAACGGGTGCCGGTAACGAGCTGATATTCGATAACGCAGGAATCGGACTCAGTGGTACGAAACCACTCGGAAACGATTTGATATCGGGAACGAAACCCGTTATAGCCCCCATGTTCTCTTTACCTGGACTAGGTGGGAATGAAGGTTGAGCAATCGGGTAGACAGGGTATTCTGGCTTCTGAGTCGGTGTATCAGGTACGAATTCGTAGTGAGGAAGAGGACCTTGGAACTCCTGATACGGCGGTGCAGTTGGCGTTGTTGGTGTGTCGACGACGGGTTCAGCGGGAAGAGGAGTGTATGGCGCGTCTGGACTAAGCAGACGAAGGTCTTCCGCAGCAGCTTCGGCTTCGGATGCTGGACGGGACTGCGTAAAGATACACGATAATGAGAATCAAAAGATCACGGAATCAAAAGACAAAGTCAACGTACCGGTGCTTCGACCTCAATTCCGTACTCATCACCACCCGAATTTCTCTGTACACTTGATCTTCGTGTTCTTTGACTATCACTCCGACCAAGAGAAGACGTCGGTCTATTCGGGGATTCGTTCTGGTCGATTCCCCTAACGTGTGGGGGAATAGCGTTCTGTGCAGGTGCGAATCGTGGACTAGCCACTGTTGGTTGACCGTTCGAAGTCTGTCGGGTATAGTGAGTAAGATAGCGAGTGAGAAATATGGACAAGCGAATGAAAAAAGCGAAATGTGGACTTACACCAACGACGCCATTATAAATCATATCGACACCTCTTCTCCTCCCATCCTCCCGACTCATCGGCATCGGCGACGGCGATTCCGAACTCCTACCAGCTCTCCAATCCTTAGCAATATCCTCCGACGTCCTACTCTCCATCCCCTCCTCAACACGTCCCAACGACCTTTTCCCAGCCCTACTCCCCGTTCTACGTCCACTCCCCGTCGTCTTCTGACTGGAACTATCCCTGTCGAATCGCGGCGGACTCACAATATCAAGTTGTGAAAGCCGTGTCGACGTCGTCGAAGTCGTAACTGCTTTACCACCATAAAAAGGAACCGGTAGCGCCGAAGGGTATACCGATTGTTCTGGTGGATTCTGATGACGACGAGACGAATGTCCATCACGAACTCGATGTTTGTGAGCTGGCTTTTCACGTTCGAATTGCCCAAGCCCTGGAGAAGGGGTTCGAATCCGTTCAAGATAATGATTCGTCACGGGTTGTGAAGGAAGTGCCGGAGGAGCCGTAAGACCATACGGCGGCGGAATGATATGATCCCCTGGTTCAACCGGATCATACCTCTCCCTCACAACTTCCTTTCCCTTCACCGACCCACTCCCACTCCTTCCACGACCATGACTCGGACGCACATTAATCCGTTCCGGCGTTACACTCCGATTCGAAGTTGACGTCGCAACCGGCATCAAAACTGGTTCTGGCATGTCCATATGTTCAACAGGCGGTGGTGGTTGGACCATAGACGCGCTAGACGACCGAGGTCTCCCAACCCCTCCTCCTCCTTGAACCGCAGTCGACGTCGACGCATATGGTGCATATATCCCGACTGGATCCGATCGACCACGATTGTGATAAACCGTAGGACGTGAGGAAGAAGACGAAGACGACGATGTCGACGTCATTGGAGCCGCACTCGCAGGACGTGGTGGTGGAGCAACAGGTGGTTGTGGTAAAGGGCGTGATTTGGAACTTCTCGTACTGGGCGTACCCGTACCATCTGATTTCCTCGAGTTGGGCTTCATCGACGTTATGACAGGAAGTGGTGGAATTGGGTATCCAGCCGGTCCGATTTGTACGATAGGTATAAGGGTAGGTTGAACTGGAATAGGCTGCGGTGGAGTTGGCGAGGGTCGTTGTGGTTGTTGATATTGTTGTTGTTGAGGTGGATCAACCGGCGGTGGAGGAGCCCTTGGTGGTTCAGGGTTTGGCATAGTCGGTACATATGCGGCGGGAGCTGATATCGGCGGAGGTGGAATAGATTCCGAACGCGTAGGCTGTACCGGTGGAACTGATGAAGCTCGTGTCGGTGGTCTATTCAAAAAACAAAGGGAAAAAAACAACAAACGAGAAGGGAAAAAGAATAAATATTAAGGTTATACCATCATCACAATCCTTCACGAAAACGAGAGGCGTACCCAATTTGCGCCGTAGTTGCTTTTGATGTACTAGCGTGATTACCAACGCTAGTTGCTGTTGCGGTAGGTGACCATCTAGGATATTCACCACTTGTTTCTTCTTCTGTCGTCCAATTAGGTCGTCGTCGTGTACGACCACGTCGATACCACTCTTCGTCCTCCCATGCCATTTGTCTACCCGTCTCCAACCCCTGTTCGAATCCCATTCGACGACCCTCCTCGATCGCTTTACGAATAGCCTTCTCCTCCAACAATTTCCGAAGCTTTGCGCGATCTCGAGTAGCTCGATTTTCTGCGTCTAAGCGTTCTCGCTCGACTTTAGCCAGAACTTCTTGCGCGCGTAGGATTTCTACACCAAAGTCGATTAGTTTTAGATCAAAACGATAAGAATAAAAAGAAAGACGGTCAATCAATCGAACGAGATGCGAGCAAAGCAAAATCGAAGAATAACGACCGAGGAAACCCCAAAGACTCACCCTGTTGCGCAACCTCCAACTCCCTCTTATACATCCTCAACTCCTCCTGAACCGTCCCAAGCCTCATCTTCACTTCCTCCCTCTCCTTAACCGCATTCCTCACAATCGCCAACGACTCACCCATCTGTCTCTCCGCAGCATTAGCTCTAGCCGTCTCCTCCGACAACCTCGTAGTCGTATACAGTATCAAATTCGAAACAGACGTTCCAGTCCCACCAGCAGATGTACCTGACGTCGGATGAGACGAAGATTTATGATGACGCGTCTTGGAACGAGAGGATTTATGGTGGTGATTCGTGTTGGCTTGGGGTTCTGGTGGTTCTGGTACGGGAAGAACGGGAGGAGGGACGGGCATATCCACGACCGGATTTGTGGTCGTCGTTTTAGAAAAAGGAGGAATACGAGGCCCATGCTGCTGTCGTGGTGGACGCGCAGTTGGCATCGCCATAGCCGTAGCCGCACCCATATTCGTACTCCCCACCGTAGCCATGCGTTGCGGAAATTGATTTTGAGTGAACGCAGGTATTTCATAGGATGCCGTAGGATACCCTGTTATCCTCCCTACCGGTCCGTCGATAATTGCTGCGGTTTGGGGTACGTATTGGCTCCCGTGGACGCTACTCGGCATCGTAAGCGAAGGAATCGCAAGTCGAACCTCTCGTTGAATCATATCTTCTTCGTCCCCATTTCCCCTCCCTCTCCCGTGTCCAATGTCGGCATCACCAACTCCAAAATTCCCTACCCCAACATCAGCGTGATATTCAACAGCAGGATCTTGTTCCGCCGTCGACCGAAGTCCCAAGAACGGGTTATAGTTCGTATCAGAAGGACCCGCTCCTCCAATAAGATGTGACGTCGAAGTTCGTGGTGGCGGTCTCGAAAGGATCGAATATTGGGCCAACGAAGATTGAGCCAACGAACTACTCGAATCCCTCCCTTCTTCGACTCTCGGTGGAGCGTTAAGCGTCTGTTGTCCTCCGTCACCTCCTCCACGTCCCGGAGCAGTGTCTGGCGTTTTCCCTCTAAACCGCTGTACCGGTACCGGCACGCCATCCTCCATTTCCGTTATCCCACTTTTCCGAATTCCTCCTGAATTTCTCTCTCCCTCTCCCTCTCCGCCTCCGTAGAATTGACGCTCCTTAGATTTCCCCTTCTTCTCCCCTTTCGTTCGTTTGATCAACGACGTAAACATCGACGAACCCAATACGCTCGAAGGTAACCCCCTTTCAAAACTCTCTCCAACCTTCTCATACGTCGATTCCCTCCCATGTCCTCCTCGATCACCGCCTCCAATACCCTCATCATCTCCGTTCCCACTGCCAACATCCGAAACCGAAACCAATGAACCAGACCCGGAACCAGACCCAGACCCAGAACTCAAATTCCCATACGCCAACCCATCTTTCCCACTAAACGGAATACGTATATCATGAACCAATTTCCCGGCTTCGAATTCTTCAAGGAGTTGTCGTAGTTGTTCACTTGTAGTTTGACCTGCACCTACACCGGGATTTTGAGTGTTTAGATGAGGTGGTGGTGTAGACGAGTGAGGTTCGTCGACGGAATGGGTGAAGGGACGAGAGAAGGCGCTCCCTCGGAGGGTACTTGCATTGTCGTTTGGGTTGATGGTGTGAGAGTCGGTGAGGTCGAGTTTGGAATGGGTAGGATGAGATGGACGAAGTGGAGGTGTGGGAGGTGTAGTGGGATGAGACGTCGAGTTACGACGGAATATACCCTTTGAAGGTTTAGGGTATTGAGGTGCGGGTGCGGGATGACTCGTTGAAGTCGTCGCACGACTGAAACGCACATCCATTCGATTAGCTTCAAACGGTAATGAACATGAATGGAAAGACGTACCGAGATCGCTTTAATGAGCTGCCCGTCCTCTCCATGTCCTAATACCGTCCAAAACGAGGTCGTCGAAGGATAGCTGCTGGATGCGAGGAGGTAGTAGGAAGCTGAGAGGTAACGAAAAACCACGTTCGGGTGTAAACGGTTGGAAACGAGTTGTTGGTGGGTCGAAATGAAAGGGAAATGAGTCTTGTGCTGCGGCGTGGTGGTAATAGGAATCAAAAGTGGCGACCTAGTTATTAAAGGAGGGGAGGTCGAAGGGTCTGGTAGGGTTCCCAAGCTTCAGGTGCGTGCGCGCAATGAGCCTCTTAGATGCCTCGTGTAGCCATTATCACGAATAAGGTGAAAAGTGAGTGTCAAGACGGATTGGAAGTCGTGAAACGTTGGAGACGTGCAGCGGGGGAAGAGACTTTGCGGTGACTGATGCAAGAGGGATCAATATGCACGACATTGCACGCCTCCGATGAGAATAGTTGACAATGACACGAGGAGGGCGTGGAGAGTGGGGTCGACACGTGTTTTGCGCGTGGTGATGGTGATAGCATTTCCGTGGGTCGATAGCACAGAAAACGGCAAGGTGTCAAGGCGCTTATTTCTCTTCATCGCCTTGTGACCGTCAGATTACTGAAGTGGTGTCTGATTGACGTTTTCGAGGTAATGTCGTTACGATGTTGTGCTGAGCCAGCATGACGACGGAGGGATTAAACACGGAGATTGGACTCGAGGTGAGTGCAGGGTTGTCGAAATGAAGTGGACAACGTGTTGTTTGATGAAAACGAGCAGGGGTCATGACGTCCGCGATCCAGGTTATCGATGCTGTTGGCGCCGTTGACCAGCAGGTCGTCACATGAACAACCTGGGTGGCCGCCAAGCACGTTCGTGGAAAGTTGCGAGTATTGTTCGTCCCAGCGACGAGAAGAAAGGTATTAATAGTCGGCGAGGAATGCACAACTGCGCACTGCACAAGTTCCGTTCCATGGGAGTTGCGCAACCGTGGCCAAGGCGTTTCAGCGAGACGTTGTTTGGCTTGACCTTGGGAACCAAATACCGGCTATCCACGGCCCCGTTCAGCGCCTTCGCACAGCGTTCCCTCCAGCAGTGTCTTTCGAGGCGCAGAAATCACAGCAACGGCCAAGGGAGTTAGCAATTGCCCACAGAACTTGGGAAGATTTCATGCAAAAATGGACCAAATCGGAAGATCCGAACCATTTTATGTAACAAATCACATGTTTCCAAATTCGGACGCGATGCGTGAAAAGATAATTCTGGTCTTATAACCCTTTCCTCCTCTCCTCGTACCCCCGACTTTCTTCTTCCTCGTCGTATTCCGCGTCCTCCAACACCCTCTCCTCGTCGTCTATCTCACTCTCCACCCTTTTCTCCAAGTTTTCGCCGTCAAATTCCCCATTTGCACAAACAAGGTTCGGCTCCTTATCTCTCTGTCACCCGTCGAAAAAAAGCACGTCCTTATCTCGGCCCAGTCCAGTTCTTTTGGCAATTTCAACATTCAGTCGTCGTTATCATGTCTCACGGTTCATATTCGTCGCATTCTGCGTCCATCATGACCGAAGATGAAGAAGACTGGGAGGACTATTGCAAAGGCGGTTACCATCCCGTCAAAATCGGCGATACATTCTCAGATGGTCGATACGTCGTCGTTCGCAAGCTCGGGTGGGGTCATTTTTCGACTGTATGGCTAGCACAGGATACCAAGTACGTCTTTTCCTCCTTCATTGGCCGATAATCGACCAACCAAAACGTAAAATCACTAGGTTGAACCGTCATGTCGCTCTCAAAGTCGTTAAATCCGCACCGCGATACACAGAGACAGCATTAGATGAAATCAAGCTGTTACAGCGCCTCATCACGTCCTCGAACCCCCCAATTCAACCTACATCCGACAACCCCAATCCACCACTCTCACCATCCCAGTCCCACCCGGGAAGATCACACGTCATCTCTTTTCTCGACCATTTCCGGCACAAAGGACCTAATGGAACCCACGTTTGCATGGTGTTCGAAGTTCTGGGCGAGAACTTGCTCGGACTCATTAAACGTCATCAGAACAAGGGTGTTCCCATGTACCTCGTCAAGCAAATCGCGAAGCAAATCCTTTTAGGGTTGGACTATATGCATAGATGTTGTGGTGTCATCCACACCGGTTCGCTTTTACCCTCCTTTTCCGCCTTTTCATCACCGTTTACGTCTCCGCCTTCCACCAGACCTCAAACCCGAGAACGTCCTCATTTGCATCGACGACGTCGAATCCATCATCGAAAACGAATTAGCCCAATCCTCCGCATCCCAATCAAACCCTCCCACCAAACTCGTTGGCGTACCCCCATCCAAAGGACGCGGTGGGAACCAAACCCCTCGCTCCGAATCCGTTTTCATAACCGGTTCCCAACCTCTTCCCTCCCCATCATCCTCATTCGGGTCAAGCCCCGCTCTCGACAAATGGGCTTTCAACATGAGTAAAATCGAAGACAAAGACGGGGTCAAAGCGGAAAAAGAAGGTCGTCATCAGAAATCAGCGTCAAGTACCAGTATGGATACCTCAAGTCGACCGGCGTCTGCTGGAGGGGGAGGAGCAGCGGGAGATCTTGCAGCGGAAGTCGAGAACGTTTCGTTGGAACCGGTTAATGGAGTTAAAGGACCTGCGGCGCCATACCAACCTTCGGCTCACCAAGCGCCCGTAACGTCGTCGACAATACGACCAACGTCAACTGCTCCAGTACCCATTGAAGCCAACGCGAAGAACGGGGATGCGGGTGTGTCAAGTTCAGTTATGAGTGTGGACCGTCAGTCGAATGATGACACCGAAGGTTCGGGGTCGAGCGTGTTCGAAGAGTTGGATAGGATTACGGTCAAGATCGCGGATCTTGGGAATGGTGCGTTCGTTTTTTCTGTTCTTTTGTTCTTTCCTTGGGTGTTGGGGCTATGCTAACTGTTCTTCCGTCGTAGCTACGTGGATTGAACATCATTTCACGGACGACATCCAGACAAGACAGTACCGATGTCCTGAAGTCATCTTGGGCGCTAAGTGGGGAACCAGTGCGGATATTTGGAGTATTGCATGTGTGGTAAGCCCTTTTTGTTTCGTTTATCATTTTCGTCCATCTTCTGCGTCTCTGCGTACCCTTTATCTTCACTTCTCATCTTAAGCGCCCATGTTCAAGTTCTAACCGTCTTCGTTTTTCCCCAGATATTCGAACTTATAACGGGCGGAGACTACCTATTCGACCCCGCGTCGGGATCACGGTACAGCAAGGACGACGATCACATTGCGCAAATCATGGAGTTAATGGGCGAGATACCGAGGAGCGTGGCTATGACGGGTAAATACTCAAACGAGTTTTTTAACCGTAAAGGTATATGTTCGTTTGCTTCTTTATACCTCCTTTCACCTCCTCCCTCTCCCCATATCCATTTCCTCCTTCTCTTCCCCTTCCCCTCGCCTTCGTCTTCCTCATTTCGTATGCTAACCCCTCCTTCTCCTTAGGTGAACTCCGTCACATCAACAAACTCCGATACTGGCCACTCGACAACGTCCTCCACGACAAATACCTCTTCCCCAAAGACGAGGCAGACGCTATCGCCTCCTTCCTAACACCCATGCTTCGTTTACACCCAGATAAACGTGCAAAAGCATCGGAATTGGTACACCACAACTGGATAGAAGGGGTCGTCGTTCAAGGGGAAATCGACGTTATTCGGAGGATGGAAGACGAAGAATATAAGAGGAAAGTTAGGGCGGGTGGTGGTGCTTCTGGAACAGCTACTGCTGTCGGTGCGAATGGGAGTTCGACGGGTGGAGCGCCCACGTCGAAGTCAACTAAGGACGACAAAGAGAAGAAAACGGGAGGTGCGGGTACGGAAGGCGGTGGTAGTGGTGGTAGTGCACAGAAGAAACCTCAAACACGCTCGGACAACCTCTCTCAATCACTTCACAGCGACATCGACGCTATGAAGCCCGTCGGCGAAGTTGACCTCACCAACGGAGACGCTGACGGAGACACCCTGGCAAACGGAAACGGGGTTGGAGACGGGGACGACATCGTCATTGATGTCACTTCTCCGTCGGCTGGTGTACCAACAACGGAACCCAAATCCAAATCACATCAACCACCCATTCTTGGTGCAGCACCTCAAGGACATACAAACCCTACTACACCATCAGGTCTTTCGTTGACAGCTCCACATGTTCAAACTCAAGTACCTCAAGCTTCGCCGACGTCGCCGACGAAAAGGCAGGGTGGTGGTGGGAGGTCGAAGCGAAAGTAGCGTTGAGTTTTTGGTGTGGGTGTGGGTTTGGGTTTGGGTTTGGATCGTGGTAGTGGTGGTACGTGGTGATTTAGGTGCTTAGACGGGGTTTGTTTCTTCACGTCGTTTCTTGATTTTTGATTTCCTTTTGACATCGACGTCGACGTTCCTCGTCGACGGTCTCTTACTTTTTCTTTCGCCCATACCCTTTACAATACCTAACCCACCTACCAAACACCCGCTCGCCGTTCACGTTCACGTTCGCGTTCAACGTCTCCGTTCTCCGTTTCTGTTTGTCACGATCTCATACAATAATCTTTCGCTCCGTACAGTTAGTTAGTTTAGCTTAGACTTTTCTTTCCGTTCCGTTTCCCTTCGCCTCTCAAGATCTTACCTCTCACCTCGTCTCTCGTCTCCCGTCTCTCCCCACTGTTGTTATTGTGATGCTATTGTTGTTGTATAACCCCTTTGTGCTCGTGAATTTTCAAGTTTACGTTGCACGTTGTCCCAGCTTCCGATTGAACCCTCTCGTTTTACATATTACGATTTTTACGTAGTCCCTCTCGAAGAAGTATCAATACAATGTAGTGTACCAGTCCTCGATTTGTTTGTACGTCCGTGTTTGTGCTATAGATGAACGGTTCGAAATGAAACGCGATTTAGAATACCAAGGATGGCTCAGGGCTTCGGACGCGTAGGACGAGTACGAACTTTATGGTTTGACTACAACCGTTCACGAAACCCACTATATTTCTACGTCCTGCTGTAGTCACATTGTCAGTCCAAGACTGAACGAATCAAAACGTACCAGGAATGTGAAGATTCGGAGTCCACGGAAGAATTAAAGTAGTTCGTTCGTAACTTTTGTAGGATCCTCGAATCCAATCTTCTGCGCATCCCCTGGTCTTCTGAATTTCCTGAACAGCTTCATCCGCCCAACCTGACATTCCTCCTGAGTTCATGCTCATCATGCATATGATTCCCTGGGTAGTACTCCAACCTCGGATCGAAGCTCCGTAGTGACGCGATGATGGAACGATACGTCGAAAATATTCGTCGACGTGTGGGTGATTGAGACGGGGCGTTGAAAACCCTAGGAAAGCGAACATAAGAGTGAGTACATTTACGAGTAAATATTCTTACTCCATGAATCCTTGACTTTTTGTCGTGGATTCGTAAACCGTGTATACAGCTCGACAGGGAGATGGGCAAGAGGAAGCTGTGCTAGCGCTACTGTATCTGTTCCAGTTTGGGTTATCAAGATCGGACCATAGAACCAGATTGGTGACGTTGGGACGAAGGGAGAGGTACTCCACGACCTCGATTCCTTTGTCCTTTTGAGTTCTCTCCACGTAGAGAAAGAGGTTTGTAGTGTGTGATCCGTATCTTCGAAGGGTATCGATATTCCATAGAAAACGACGTGTTAGGCAAAACGGACGCCTGGTTGAAACGTTGAAGGCCCAGCGTCCGCATCAACACCGGCATGGGCCTTTGAACTTCGACGTCAGTAATCGTGGAATCAGCGTACCATATGTGCGCTACTAAGATCAGATTGAGCACGCTTTGACTACGATCTTGAAGTTCAAATGCGTTCCTGAAGATAACATGCTCGATTTCAGGCGGAAAGATGGCGTGTGGCATGCCAGATGTAGTAGGAGGGTTCAATACGTTTAGTGACCGGGAGGAGGTGATGATGCAAGTCAACGCAACGTGTTTGTACCCGCCGGGAAATCAAAGATGATTTGTTGATGTTATGCCTCCACGAGATATTTTCCGTTCACGCTCGTTTTCGTAATCCGGCCCAAAGATAACGGCCTCTCCATTTCCCTTTCGACCGTCCTGGATATGTCAGATCCTATCTTTCCACCCGAAATAGAGCAAATCATCTTCGAAAATGCTCTTGCACTCAAGCTCAAGGGTCTAGATGATAACGGGCTCAATCTACTTTTAGTAGCAAAACGCTTCCATACATGGTACGTCCAACGACTTATTCCCTAGAACAAGGATCTCAACCCATCGGAACGGTTGTTCAAAGGCTCATTCCCAAAGTGATGGAAACGGTAGTCGTTCTGACCGCTAGGACAAAGTACAAATGGGAAATTACCTCGCTCGAGAAATACGGAAAGCACACCAGAAATCTCTTGCTGTGGATCAACCTGTATCACGACCAAGATTGTCCAGCAGAAAGATATCTCACCAACTGCCCCAACGTAACAAACCTAGTTTTGTGGGTTGATTATGTGGATGTCCCTCTGAAAGAAGCCGCCCGTCTCAAGATCCCTCTCTCCCAACTGTCGATCGACCTCGAGGGTGTTACCGAAATCACACCCGAACTCACTCAACTCTTCTCGAAGATTACCCATCTCGAGAGCCTTGGTACTCTTGACTCTGAAACCGAGCTCGCCCCGCTCCGACAGTTTACTTGCCTCACACACCTTTCCATTCCAGAGACGAGTAACCAGGGCCTCGTCCCCACGCTCTTCAGCCTCCTCCCATCTTTACAGGTCCTGGTCCTCTCACTGATTGGTAGTCGATCCTGCCTGATGGGACCCGACGGTAGTTTTGATCCGAAGTCAGATGATCCCCGGATTGTGCGGATGGCCTGGCAGTCTGGCAAGGAGGTGCAAGAATGGTTGTTGGACATCCAAGAAGGGCGAGGTATGTGGGGATTGGCAGACGAAGCGGTTTGGGAACGGAAGAGACGCAAGGAAGACTACGAAGGGAATAGAGAGAAGTAATTGCGGTGCTATCGAACAGTACGTTTTCACGGCCATTTGGCCAGGCTTTTGGAGACTTACACCCGGATCAAAGCCCTGATGGCTTGTTTTCACGACTGTTTTCGAATTATGATCTGGGATAGGACAACATTATTGTGTTATAGATACCAGGAACGAGGCTTATTATGCTGTTCGATCTCGATGTTGAAGGCGGAACGGTGTACACATTTGATGACGAGGAGGAGTGGATGCAAAATAACGCTCTCTCTTCAGTCGAGGCAAGACTTGCTCAATACGAGGTGAAGAGAATGATTGCGGCGATCCAGTGTGAGCACTTGTGTTGGAAACCTAAATCTACCGGCATCGCAATAAAGTTCGAGTCCGAACGACGTCTTTGCGTTCATAACTTAAAAGTTAACAGAAAACGCCATGCTATTCCACGTGGCCACGCCACGTCACCAAGCCTGGCTGGGTCATCCTCCAATTGTCAGTACCGTCGACGTCCAACAACCAGATCCTTTAGTAATTCCTTCTCTCGCAATCCAAGATGCCAGATCCTATCTTCCCGCCCGAGATCGAGTACATCGTCTTCACCAACGCCCTCGCACTGAAGAATCACGGCGAGAGCGCGCTTAATCTGATCTCAGTTGCAAAGCGGGTCCACGCATGGTACGTCAATTCGATGTCCCGGATGTCACTCCAGTTTTCCTCTGATACTCTACGGTGTTTTTATAAGGCTTATCCCCAGGTTGATACAAACATTAGTCGTTCGGACAGATCCAGGTACTTATCAGTACCCCATGCCTTGGAAAATTGCAGGCATCAGAAAGTACGGGAAATATGTCCGAAATCTCTTTCTTTGGACAGCGAGAGATCACATTGAAGGCGTCGATGCAGAAACATATCTAATCCTCTGTCCCAACGTCACCAACCTACTCTTGTGGAATGATGGCGACGTCGACGAAGCCCCATTTCAAGAAATTGTCCACCTTCCTCTTACCCACCTTTCAATCGACTTGACAGCTGTCCCCGAAATCACTTCAGAGCTTAGCCAATTATTCTCGAGGCTTACCCACTTCGAGACCGTCGGTAATATCAACTCGGAAAATGATGTCATTCAGCTCAAGCACCTCACTTCCATTACACATCTCGCCGTTCCCGAGATGAGTATCCAAAGAACCATCTCTACAGTCTTTACGAAACTCCCAACGTTGCAGGTGTTGGTCCTCGTACAGCCTGGTAATCGACGTACTCGCCTTGGATTAGGTGGTAGTTTTGATCCGAAGTCGGATGACCCAAGAATTGTGCGGGTGGGTTGGCAGTACGACAAAGAAGTCGAAGATTGGATGTTGGACATAGAAGGGCAGGGGATGTGGGGATTGGCAGACAAAGAGGTTCGAGAACGGCAGATCATGATGAATAGAAAAGGAATCTAGTCCTGTACATTTTGCGTCCGATTAATTTGCGTCAAACTACACCACTTTATATGTGTTCATGAGTGAAAGCGCTGAGCCTCCGAAAAGCAGAGATATCGGGAAGTAGGTCCTTTTGATGTCGTTTGACGTGGCTTTTCCACGTGCCAGTTGAACGTTGTTCCCAAACTTTCACCACGCCCAAACCACGCGTTCTGAAATATCGAACATCTGAAGACTATAGGGTACAACACCTAGGTATTCATTTATCGAAAGTGTAGATCGACTGACACTCAGTTTTGAGGCTAGATAATTTCATTAGCCTTAGCACTGACTTCGATGGAAAGCCCTCGATTACCACCCGAGCTCGAATGTGGCATCTTCATGACTGCCTTTCAAGCGGACTTCAACGACGTCAAGAACCTTGCATTGGTAGCTAAGCGAGTTCACGACTGGTACGCTTCGAATCCTTATCAAATGTCCGGTTTCTCCTTATCGACTTCATCGCCAGGATTCTACCTAAGGCTGTTGAAGTTGTGATCCTATCTTCTCAGCGAAAATTTCCAATGGTCTTTGACCTGGAGAAGTTCGAGAAGTATGGACCTCATGTCCGATCTTTGTTCATAACACAAACCGGGCTTGGAGAAAATGCCGACGAACACCTCGTTATCAAATACATTGCCCTTTGTCCCAACCTCACGAACCTAGCACTATGGTGTTTCGCTAGTCCACACCTATCCGACAGTCTCGCAATTCTCCCACTAACTCGCCTGTGGATCAACCTCCAGCTTCTTCTATCAGATCCTCCTTCACCCAAACTTCTCAAGCTCTTCGCCAACATCACCCATCTCCGGGTTATTGACAGCCCATTCCCATTGGGAACTTCCGACGGCGACTCTTTATCTTTGCGAGGCCTCTTTCCCAGCTTAACTCACATCTCATTCTTATTCACCCAGGCCGATCTTCGCCTTAAGGTCTTAAGTGGCTGGGATAAACTTCGAGTGGTCGTTGTATGGGAACCGGACGAGGCTATTTTCCTTAGCGATGAAATCTACGTCGAGATAAGAAGTGATATTCGCCCTCTATCTGTGGCTATTGTATGCGACACAATCAGTGGGTGGGAGGACGGAGCGAGAGATCGTGGTCCGGATATTTGGGAGTTTGCAGAGAGGGTTATCCAGTCACGTCCAGCGCAGCACTGAATATTCCTGAATACAGATCCTCTAAGTTCGGAACGAGGTGTTGGTGGTAATAATCATTCGAATCGGCTAGATTCCCCTCGTTCCTTCGATATTGTAAAGGTTCGTATTGTCAATTTAAAACAAATACAAGTTACAGTTCATTCAATTCCGACGCTACTCATGTTCCGCACACTATGATCGTCCAAGCGCACCACTTCCCCCTGATACCATTCCGTTCAGACCTCGACATTTCTTGGAATCGATGTGCCGCTTTACATTCGCAGTCGTAGAGAACCCCCTGCCACATCCTCGACAAGGATACTTCCGACCCAAATGTGCATCAAGATGACCTAAAAGCGTGAACAACCACTGTGAGGACGTCGGGCAAGTGAAAGGAGGAGACTTACGAGCTAGACTATTATTGGCCGTAAATGTCATCGGGCACCATTCGAATTTACATCGAATTGTAGCCTCCCTAGTCCTCCTCTTCATCGAGGCCTCTGTGTGGCGATTAGAACCTATTCGCTGTCGAATAGCGGTATGGTCAGTGGTCTCCGTGGGATTTGATGTTGACCTTTGATTCGGAGCAGGTAATCCTCCACTTAGTGATACGGGGAAAGACCACGTCAAACCCATAAGGTAGCTCGAAGAGTCTGCATCTTGATCTTGAAAAGAGTCCATGCCTGGAAGCAAACAGGCAGACTGGGGTACCCATTCGGAATCGGTACCTGAAAGCAATAACGAGTTCGAGTTCGAGTCCGTGTCGGATCTCGTGTAGCTATTGAATGTCGGATAGAAGTTCGGAAGTGTTTGTAGACTGTAGTCGATCTCGAAAAGGTCGTCGAGTGGCCCTGCAGAAGGTAAGGATGGATTCAAGTCATAAGACCTATAATGAACTGGAGGTGGGTCGAGTAGGCGTCGTGGTTGGTCTTCGTATTGGAGGTAGGAACCAACGATCCCTCTGTGGTCCACATACGAGCTGAGAGGACAATCCGGAACAGGAATGAAGGAGTTTGATATTGATAGCGGTGAATCATTCTCGCTAGAAGTTAGAGTAGTTAGATAGGTGTCCGCTGGACTTGGCGAATCGGTGGAAGAGGTGGTCCGTGCGGATGGAGAAATCGAAGACGTGTCCCAGTCCCATTGTAATCCGGAAAGGGGTGTCCTGTAATCGTACTTCGCATATGGACTACAAGAGGGCGCCGAAGAAGAAGGGCTACCAAATTCGAACAAGGAGATCAGGGAAGTATCGAGGGATACAGGATGATACTTACGAGAAGAATGTGTCACCGTTGTTGTCCAACATCGAGGGCTCTGAAACGGCCATCTGGGTTACAGGGTAAGGTGATGATGTCATTTCCGGGTCGACAGGTTTGAATCCTGTTACGGGTGGGGTGGATTTCGTTGAAAGTGAGGAAGTAGTAGAAGATGTTCCGTACGTGAATGTTCCGCTTTATACGCTCTCATTTTGGTGCATGGATAGCATCAAAGTACGAATCCTAATTAAGATCCACGAGTTGAACACGATGCGTGAGTCTTGAGGCGCACGCATCGTCTATCCTCGGAGGGACGCTCGACCGACGCTTGGACTTTTCGAGTAACAAGGTCGGTTCCATTAAGAGACGACGGAAATCATGGGCAAGGGCGCCCTGGCTGTGTTTACGCGGTCATTACAACGTGTCCCGCAGCCACATTCCCTGAACGACAGCGGAACGGGATCGATGCAGATAATTCTCTAGCGCCCAAAGGAGATACCGACACCAACCTGGTATTTCCATCAGCAAGATACCGGAGGCTATAATTGTGTACAGTAGACACTCACTCTGAGTTCAAGCTGACTCGAGATAAGGGAGTAGTAGCAAATATCTCGTTTAGTTCAGAGTTCAAAGGGGCAGTGCCACGCAATGACATATGATACCTGAAGAGTCTGAGCTGTAGAGCGCATTGCAACCAAGTTCCATATTGAAATCAATCAAAGATAAACGCGTGTGTAAGTGTGAGTGTAATCCGAGCGAAAAGCGGTCAAAAGGAGGATGAAATCGTTCAACGCAAGCAGTCAGGCGCTCGCGCTCAGGGCAAAGGGCCGCAATATCAGGGTCCTTATTTGTCCGGGAAGCTGATACCAAATAAGCTGCGACTTTCTCACTATCTTGCTTTCGAACGCCAAGGACGACTTTTTGAATTGCATATCTGCTCAAAAGTAAAGTTCTTGAGCTGAATGCTACTTTCTGTTTCTAACCGCGTATCTAGCGTCGAACCCGATCTTTATCGATGCAGGATCCTCGATTGCCTCGAGACCTTGAACGTCAAATATTCTTGATTGCCCTCCAGCACAATTTTGCGGACGTTGGAAATCTCCTTTTTATTTCGAAACGGGTCCACGACTGGTGCGTACTACAATCCATCAAATTTTTGTCAACGTAATGATCCCTAGGCTCCATCCCAGTGCCTTCAAGGTCGTAGTTCTAACACGAGACCGAAAGTTCCCCATCCTTTTCACCTTGGAGAAGTTCCAAAAGTACGGACACCATATTCGGTCTCTATACATTGGGCCTGATATCGGAGTTGACCAAACTCGCTCACTCGAATACATCTCGCTTTGTCCCAACCTTACGAACCTTGCAACTTTCCAAGCAAACATCGATCCGATTCGCCTTCAAGACACACTCTCCCCTCTCCAATTAACTCGCTTAGTTATAGAAGCAATGGCGATTCTCTATGCTCCTCCCTCAGCTCAACTCCTTCAATTGTTTGCTAACATCACGCACCTCCACCTCCTTGGCCCTTTTTCCCCCGACCTGAAGCTCTTTCCAGGTCTTCCACCACCTTTTCTCGAGCCTTTCTTCCCAAGTCTCACGCACATCGCATTTCTTTACACCTATATACGAAACCATCTTGAAAACGCCATACAAGGCTGGAAGACGCTTCAAGCTGTCGTCCTCTGGTCTCCATCTCGGGCCATCAACGAACAACTTGCATTCGAGATGCAAAGCCTTCATCCACGACTCGTATTTATTCATTGCCAGATGGTTCATCCGTGGGATGGTGCGAGAGGTAGTGGTCCAGACATATGGGAATTAGCAGATACGGCCCTCCAGTCGTCGACTCGGATATGGAGAGAGCCGAGGAGAGTTCGGTAAATAAAATCAGTAAAATCGTAAGGTCGGGGACAATGGTCTGCCATGTGGCGTTTTAGCCACGTGGGATCAATCCATCCGACCCATCTCCATCGTGTCTTGACCTCTCACAAGTGAACGTTGAACTTTGAACACGAACACCCGAACTTCGGTTATTAAGTACTTGAATATAGAGGTGCGTATCTCCGCTGCTTCCGTCAAAACTTCCTCCCCATCGCGCCCACAGTACATTCAAACTACGTTACAATGCAAGATCCTCGATTACCTCCAGAGCTGGAACGCAAGATCTTCCTAATCGCTCTAGAGATCCACGGCTCGAAGGACGTTAGAAACCTTCTCTTGATCGCAAAGAGGGTGAACGATTGGCACGTAGTTATCGTCTATGCAGCACCTCATCGTCTTACTGGAACGACTAGGCTTTTCCCCAGGGTTTTCGAGGTCGTCATCCTGGATTCAGAACGAAAGTTCCCAATTCCCTTCACTTTCGAAAAATTCGAAAGATACGGTCCACATATCCGATCTCTACTCCTTACATCTGTTGGAATTGGTATCCAAGCCCAAACGGACCTTGCAACTGAGTACATTTCCTGTTGTCCGAACGTCACAAACCTTTCAATACGTGCCCGATTTTTCGACGACGATCACCTACGCGATGCGATCTCTTCACTTCCGTTAACCCGCCTATCGATTCACATCAGCAGCATCCTCCAAGGGACTTCACCCCAACTTTTCCAACTCTTCGCTAATCTTACCCACCTTCACCTCTTCAGTTCCTTCCTAACCCCCGACGACCAGCCCCAATCTTTGCGACTGTTCTTCCCAAGTCTCACCCACATTGCCCTGACTCCTGCAGAGCCTGGACAGGGACTTCGGGCTGCGTTAACGGGATGGAATAAGCTTCGAGTCGTCGTCATCTGGTACTTAGGCAAGGATCTTTCCGAAAAAACTGGCGTCATAATGAAAAACGTTCACCCCCGACTCGTGTTTGTTAATTCTAACACGATTCATGAATGGGAAGACGGGGCAAGAGGTCGTGGTCCAGATATTTGGGAATTCTGCGAAGGGATAATTAAATCACGCATGGAGGAAAACGTGATTTGCGGCTGATAAATTCAGGGGAGTTGGACCTGTGGAGTTCAGTACATTGGGTAGTTTCCTGAACTGTTTCCACGAGGATGAACATAGTTATCTCGCACGTCTACTTTTCGTTGAGCTCGAGGCCTTCCGTGATATTCGGATCTACCCACGTGGCATCAGATTGACCCCAATCGCTTACGGTACGGTCCCTCGACTCCAACCAACCTGAACGTTTGAACCCTCACCGAGCATACCCGAAGAGAACCTCAACCCGCGACAACTGGTTCCATTCTCTAAGCTCTGTAACGCACCAGCTAGCACCTCGAGCCTTATCGATGAGTGATCCCCGATTACCCCCAGAGCTCGAACACAGCATCTTCCTCATCGCCTTTCAAAACGACTTTGGTGACGCTTGGAACCTCATCTCAACTGCGAAACGCGTTCATGATTGGTATGATTTCGTCTTATCTGTCATCCTTCTCGTGATCAACTCATAAATTTACAGGCTTCTTCCTCGAGCTTTCGAGGTTGTAATCCTCGGAGGAGGGCGAAACTTCCCTGTCCCATTCACAATGGAGAAGTTCAAGAAATATGGGTTATACATCCGATCTCTATCCCTCGTACAATCCGGGATCGGGATCCACGAGAGTTGTTTCTCAGAATACATGTCACATTGTCCCAATATCACCAACCTTTCGATACGCATGCCGTATCTGGTTGCGAATCCAGCACCCTTACAAAACGCTCTTGCTGTCCTTCCATTAACCCGTTTGGATGTCAACATAAAGTCCATCCTATCAACCCCTCCATCACCCCAACTTCTCCAACTCTTCGCCAAGATCACGCACCTTCACCTCTACGGCTATTTCTTTCCCTCGTACACCACAGATAGCGAACCTCCATATCTACGTCCTCTCTTCCCAAACCTCACCCATATCTCATTCATTTCCCAACAAAATCACGAGCACATCCGATTAGCTATACAAGGTTGGAATGCGCTTCAAGTAGTTGTGCTTTGGTACCCAAGGAGGCACCCTGACCCTCCTTACGGGTATCGGATGAACGATCCAACATTTCATCCACGACTCGTGATTGTCCAATCCGACCTGCTCAGTCAATGGGAAGATGGTGCAAGAGGCCGAGGCTTCGACCTTTGGGAATATTCGGAAAACATCATACAATCGTGGAAGGAGGTTGAAAGCCATACCTTGGTGGAAATATAATTATTCTATGTGAAGCGAGCACCGAAAACTCGCTATCTTTTACTTACGACGTCATACTTTCATCTGACCTACCTCCTGACCAGCTACCATACGATGCACTTACCTACGTCCCTCCTACGTCATGCCTTCCTCGTAGCATAACAGACTCTAGTGCACTTCGAGTATTTACAAGCAATATTACTATCTCTGCGTCTATATTTCTGACGTGGATGATAACGTACTCGAGTAGGACTCTCTCCATTCGACGTTCTCCATCCCTACTCCGACCTTCCTCTTTCTCCCTCCCTAACCCGCCCACAATTACCTCCATCTCCATCACCATCAACCCCATCTTCTCCAAATCCCCTCGCACAACTAGACTCAGCAATATGAAGCAGTTGAGACCTTTGAGCGCTTGAACGACCGTATACCCTCCCCGCGAACCTTTCGTCATGTTGTTCAAGATGGACTTTGTCCTTATCCGCGTTGTATTTGGGCGCTAAACAGAAGAAACCGTAAGTTGAGAACGAGAACAATGATGACGAGAGACAAAAAGATCAGGATAGTGAGCAAAACAACGCGGCCACAAGAAAAGAGAGAGGAATGATTGGGAATGCGAAGAGTAAGAGCACATACCTCGAGAACATTCACGCCTACTCAACCGCTCTCTAAACGATCTCAGCGTCCTGAAGCCACTTCGGAGCATCTCAAAACTGTTTCAAGCTTGGAGTGGACCCGGAGACTGTTGATGGTGACGTGGCAGTTGATGAACACAACGACATACGTAGAGACGAACTAGGTCAATCCACTAACGTTGAAATAGAAGACATAGTGAACCTAGACGATATCGATCGAAGCGATTTCGACGAAGAATCGGTTGAATCATTTGTTGAGCATAGCACAGTCCACTGATTGACTCACGGCATCGATGTACCTTCAGCGTAACGCGCTATGATCCGAGGAGGGCTCAAAGATCGGTCAATATCGGAAGAGAGTGCAGGCACCCGCATGAGTGGGTTGAACATGACGAAGTTGCCAGCGCCCAGCGCCCTTCCGAATGACCAATCGTGGTTCCGCCACGTGACGTCGTTGTGTCCTGAGTCCTCCCACCAACCAGATCGTCTGAAACTTCACAGGGCATGTTTGAAGACGACTCCAACGTCGAATATCATGACCCTTGGTTCCACGACTTCCTAACTCCCGTAACGGACCACACAGAACCCACTAAACCCCGTGCCTTATCGATATCGACAGACTATCCTCGACTACCTCCAGAACTCGAATGCAAAATCTTCCTCATCGCCCTTCGAAACAACTTTGGAGACGTTGCAAACCTCATCTTGACTGCAAAGCGAACTCATGATTGGTACGATCTCAATCTTCCCTGTTTCTCCCCGCCTTTATTGACTCTGTGATCGTAGGATTATTCCTCGAGCTTTCGAGGTAGTAATCCTCAAAGCAGGGCGAAAGTTCCCTGTCCCATTTACGCTGGAGAAGTTCAAGAAATATGGCCTATATATCCGATCATTGTCCCTCACACAATCTGGGTTCGATGACAGTTTCTTCGCCGAATGCATGTCATATTGTCCCAATATCACCAACCTTTTGATACGTATGCCATGCTTCAATGCGAATCCAGCTCCCCTACAAAATTCTCTTGCTATCCTTCCATTAGCCCGGTTGATTGTCCACGTCAGGTCCATCCTATCAACCCCTCCACCACCCCAACTTCTCAAAGTCTTTACCAACATCACGCATCTTCACCTCTACGGCGCCTTCGTTCCATCATACACCCCAAATAGCAACCCCCCATGTCTACGTCCTCTCTTCCCGAACCTCACCTACCTCTCATTTTTTTACCACCAAGATCACGAGAACATCAGATTAGCTGTACATGGCTGGAACGAGCTTCGAGTCGTCGTCCTTTGGTACCCAGGGACATGCCTTGAAATCCCTCACGGGGGCCGGATGAAAAGTTTAAACTTCCATCCTCGACTTGTGATTGTCCGTTCCGACCTGCTCAGTCAATGGGAAGATGGTGCAAGGGGCCGTGGCCTCGACCTTTGGGAATATTCGGAAAATATCATTCAATCGCGCACGGAGGACGAAAACAGTGGTTGATATGGCATTATAGTTCACGATCGTGAGGTTTGACTTGTTGTAACTCTCAGGCATTTCGTCTCATAGTCAATAAATACTGTACTTCAGGCAATGGATTTTCATAGGAGTGGAGAATGTGATTGCGAGAGGTACTGAGATTGCAGCGGGATCGAGCGGGAAATACGTATCTCCCCTCCCTGTGAAGCATGTTATACGTATTCTGTCTTCGAGCTCTAGGTCAGAAAGCAAACTCGTATATTGGTACTAAGGAGAAAAGAATGTCTTCGTACATGGAATGATTCAATTTTTTCCGTTTCAATCCCACTCCGTACTTCTGTGACTTGGGGAGGTAATGAACAAAGGAGGGCTCGGGGTGCACTTGACGACGAGAATAAGTCCGTCGTCGACGAGAATTCGTCTGAGGGAGAGGCGAATACAATGAGAATGAGCTGACAGCAACACAGAGGTGGGAATGAATGAATTCTAAGTGAAGCTGGTGAAGGCTAGTGCCTTTCGGTTGTAGAAGAGATAACAGGGGGTACCGTAGCCCAACCTTCCACTAGGCCCAGCTCAACTTGAATTATCCTTTCACAGCCACGTCCTCGACCTCTTCAACTGGACCCAATTCCAAAACTAGAGCCACAACCACAAAGACGGAAGAATCCACGTAGGAAAAGGACGAACTTGTGAAGACGACGGAAAGAAGGAGACAAACAAGTGGAAATGCGAAGAACGAGAGGAGAACATACTTCAAGCACGAACCTCGCTCTGAGCGTCTTCGTCTCATTAAAATCACCTGTGCTCTTCTCCTTCTCTGCCGTCTTCGCCTCAAAGGCAATATATACGAGCACACTGAGAAGGAAAAACGGCAACTTATTCGTTAGATACTAAACGTAAGGAAGGGCACGACAACGAACCCCAAAACAGTTGAAACTTGATTGAAATTTCAAGGGGTGTAATGGTTGGAACGTACTTAGTATGATTACGGTGACGCGTAAGGTTGATACGGACTCCCAGAGAATTGATATGGGGGAGCAGTGCACGATAATCGTGGTTGAAGTTGAAACCGGATGAGATGACGAACAAGTGAGAGTTGGTATGGTGAAACTGAAGATGACGTCGTAGCCAACATGGCCTCCCATCAGCATTTCTCCGAACGGTGGGCGGTTCGTCGTTATCACCCCACAATCCACCATCCAACATCGTAAACCGGAACGGGTGAATCAACTGGGTGACACCAATTGAGAGATCACCGAGTCTTCTTCGTCGTCCACCCAACCCAATTCCCCAGCCAACGGTTTTGGCACCACTTCACTAGTCACTCATGAAAATCAACAGGACCCCTTCCACCATCACCACCCTCGGGGGTACGACTCTCCGATCCTTCTCCCAAATATCCAACGACTTGACGACGTTGAGCAATTCGTAATGATTTGGGGTTGGAGCTAAAAAAGGTTCGTAGGTTTGAACAACGAAAACGATGATGATGACCAGAAAGTGGCCGCAAAGCGCGACCAAAGTAGGAAACCAAAGAAACGATGAGGATAGAAAGAGGAACGAGCAGGAACGTGAAAGACAATAGGAGATGAGACGTACACAAAACATTCATCGTGCCCTGCAACCTCTCTTTAAAAGTCTTGACCTCATCGAGATCACCCATACTCTTCCATCCCAGCACGAGACCCCAAGCTCAAGGCTGCTTCTCCCGTCTTGTCAACCAATTGACGATGTCGAGCAACCCTCTGACGTGACATCGATGTTCTTGTCTACTGATTCGGCATTCGAGCTGAAGGAAATGCATGAGTTCACGGGAACGATGACGATGCCAAAAGAGCGGAGAAAGTTTGGAAAGAATGAAAGGAATGACCATGGAAAACGGAAACAAGAATCGGAAGGACAAGGGAAAATATATCGAGACCGACTGTGGATGGCCTGTAAGGCGAGGAAATCCGTAAGTCTAGAACGAGAAACTTGATAACGAGAACAAAAAGATCAAAGCGGCGAGCAAAACAACGATCACAGGAAAAACGAATGGTCGGGAATGCGAAGAGTAAGAGAACATACCTCGAGAACATTCACACCTACTTCAACCTCTCTCTAAACGATCTCAACATCCCGAAGCCTCTTCTGGACTTCTCAAAACCGTTTCGAGCTTCGGGTGACCCAGGTACTATTGGTGTTGCTGGTGACGTGGCAGTTGGCGCACGGACGTGGAGACGAACTCGGTCAACCCACTCCTGTCGAAATACAGGAGGTAGTTAAAACAATGTCGATTGAAACGATGTTGCATTACCACGACTAAGAATTGGTTGGATCGGAGGGTGTAGAGTGGGTTCAACGTCGACGTGACACGTTGGCATGACTAATAGGTACGGTACATCCCGGTCCAGCCACGTGGCATCAGTTGCTTTTTCCTCTCGTCCGTCAAATCGCCTGAAGCTTCACACAACAGATTCGACGACACCAGCTCCGAGCTCGAATACCCTGATCCCTGGCTTCACGACTTCCTGACTCCCCTCACAGACCAGTCAACACCTACTAAAGCTCGGGCCTTATCGATATCGATGGGTGATCCTCGATTACCTCCCGAACTCGAACACAAAATCTTCCTCGCCGCCCTTCAAAGCAACTTTAATGACGTTGGAAACCTGATCTTGACTGCGAAACGTGTTCATGATTGGTATGATTTCAAGTTTTATCGTCCCTCCCATTATCAACTAATGCATTCACAGGCTTCTTCCTCGAGCTTTCGAGGTCGTCATCCTCGGAGGAAGTCGAGATTTCCCTGTCCCATTGACACTGAAGAAGTTCAAGAAATATGGCCCACACATCCGATCTCTATCCCTCGCACGACCCGGGGTATCGAATGGGAGCCACGAGAGTCATTTCCTCGAATACATATCTCACTGTCCCAATATCACCAACCTCTTGATACGCACGCCATATTTCGCTGTGAAGACAAGACCCCTACAAGATGCTCTTACCGTCCTCCCATTAACCCAGCTGATTGTCCATGTCAGGTCCATCCTGTCAATCCCCTCACGACCCCAACTCCTCCAACTCTTTACCAACATCACGCATCTTCAGCTCTACGGCTATTTCCTCCCTTCATACACCCCAGATAGCAATCCTCCACGTCTGCGTCCTTTCTTCCCGAACCTCACCCACCTCTCACTTTTTTACGAGCAAGATTACGAGAACACTCGATTAGCTGTACAAGGTTGGAACGAGCTTCGACTTGTTGTCCTTTGGTACCCAACCACGTACCCTGAAATCCCTCTCAGAGATTGGACGAAGAGTCTAAACTTCCACCCTCGACTCGTGGTTGTCCGTTCTGACCTGCACCGTCGATGGGAAGATGGTGCAAGGGGTCGTGGACCCGACCTTTGGGAATATTCGGAAAACATCATTCAATCGCGTATGGAGGACGAAAGCAGTGGTTGATATGGTTGGGCAGGATTGAGTAGTTCCATGTACGAAGACATAACGAGACTAGATTAACGAAGATGAGTGACAAAGTGGGATTGGGAATACACGAATTCCTCAAAGGTGAAGCTTGTGAAGGCTGGTGCCTTGAAGTATCCTTTCGCCCTCGCCCTTGTCCTCCTCAAACTCGCCCAATTCCAGTTGACGATTTTGATGACCACTGCACTCGTGAATAAACGGTTGATTTGACAGAGGTTTCTTGGTGAACGTAGAGGTTGAGAACAGAGGACGCTCCAGTGGGTAGAACCGAAACAAAAAGTGATCCTTATGAGCAAGAGACGATCGAACTGAATTCGTAGAATTCTTCACGGATCTATACTCGGGTAAAGAACTCTACAAGTGTTCTGATTTGACTTATGAATTGAAGGCCAACAAGTGGGTACACAACGAATCACCTTATCACAACAGAACACGTGCAAACTTTCAGAAAAGGTTTGCGCCCGCTCCCTCCTCCGCCCATATCATCTTCCTCTTCATCCCCATCCCGTCATGACCATCTCTATCACTATCACCATCAACACCCACCCTTCCCGTTCACCTTCACATAAACCTCACTCCTCAAAACAATCCAGACGACAACGGAGGAGGAAAAGATGCTGAGGACGGAGAGAAGCCCCAATGACCAGCACCATACGCGCGATAATCATACGATATTTCCATCCCGTCGATGGCGACGACGACGAAGACGAGGGGAGAAGCTTCAATACTTGAATTACAAGCGATGAGTTTGACGTTCCAATCGACACTTTGGACAATGATTGGGACCGGAGCTACAGTATGTTCGTTCGTTAACAACGGATGAAAACGGAGACGAAGGTAAGCGGAAGAACGAATGGCACGCGAAAAAGAGAACTCGTAAGAGTAGAAAGAAAAAAGCAGACCTGCGTCGTCGACCAGCCTGATTGGTGAGAAATCGATGGCTAGCCAATGCCTAATGCGAGCCACGTGGCAGCTCTCCTTTCGAGTTCACCGGCACCAGTCAGATCATTCAAGCCTTCACCTTATCGATATCGATGAGCGATCCTCGATTGCCTCCAGAACTCGAACACAACATCTTCCTCGCTGCCTTTCAAAGCAACTTTCGTGACGTTGGAAACCTTATCTTGACTGCGAAGCGAGTTCATGATTGGTATGGTTTCAGGTTTTATCGTCCTTCCCGTTATCAACTCATAAATTCACAGGATTCTTCCTCGAGCTTTCGAGGTCGTCATCCTCGGAGGAGGGCGAGATTTCCCTGTCCGATTTACATTGGATAAATTCCAAAAATATGGCTCATACATCCGATCTCTATCCGCACAACCCAGGATATTGATGGGGAGCGACATGTGTGATTTTCCCGAGTTCCTATCACACTGTCCCAATATCACCAACCTTTACATCCACACGCCATATTTCTATGTGGATCCAACTCCAATCCAAAACTCTCTTGCTGTCCTTCCGTTAACCCGTTTGACGGTTCATACCAAGTTCATCTTGTCAACCCCTCCACCACCCCAACTGCTCCAACTCTTTACGAAGATCACACACCTCCACCTCGACGGTGATTTGTTTTCCACATACGCTCCCAATAACAATCCTCCGTATCTACGCCCTCTCTTCGCAAACCTCACCCACATCTCATTCCTTCACCCACAAAGTTGCGAGAGCATTCGATTAGCTATAGAAGGTTGGAACGAGCTTCGAGTCGTCGTTCTTTGGCACGCGAGGACGTACTCTAATCAACCTCGCCATGGTCGGATGAAACGTGGGAACTTCCATCCGCGACTCTTGGGTGTCCAATCCAACCAGCTCCGTCAATGGGAAGATGGGGCAAGGGGCCGTGGCCCCGACCTTTGGGAGTATTCGGAAAATATTATTCAATCGTGGATGGAGGACGAAAGCCGGGTGATATTCTGGGTGGGCGGCGAGTAGTTCCATGTACGAAGACATAATGAGACTAGATCAACAAGGATGAGTAACAACGTGGAATTAGGAATACATGAATTCTTCAGAGGTGAACCGGTGAAGGCTGGTGCCTTGAAGTATCCTTTCGCCCTCGCCCCTGTCCTTCTCACACTCGAAGCAGTCCAGCAAAACGCTGGAACCACTTGACGCACAACACCGTTGGCCGAGTCTTCCGGAAGGCGGAACCCTGCCCAGTAAGCACCGTTTGTCATTCTTTTTCCCTCGCAGCATGCTGAGAACGTTCCCAAGCCTCGAGGCGCCATGAATAGGCGTCTAAATTCGGGCATTCGACTGCGGTGCGTGGTATACTGTACATCGATATGGAACTTAGGCGCCGTCCTCATCGCTTATCGATTGTCCTCCACAGCCTTACCTACCCTTCTCCACCACGCTTACCCATTTTGAATCCTTGGAGTTGGTGTAACTAAGTGTCACCGGTTCTCAGTTGTACTCCTCGGAAGATGGTTAGATCGTCGACCTCGTCTTCGGTATCGACATTAGGGGATAGGCCGAGTTCGCTTCCACCTCCACCAGCGCATTCGTCAACCGCCACGTCAACATCACCGGGATCGAAGAAGAATAAGAGGATTGAAATGGTTTCGAACACTTCGGGAGTTGCTTCGGCAGCGTTTAAAGAAGGAACATCGTGTTGCAATCAGATTATTGGGTTAGCTTCGTTCATAGTGCAGACGACGCAGGTATGCCTTCTTTACTTTTACGAGTTATGTTCTCCGGGGGCTGACCGAATTCTCTTTTATCCTTGTCTTCCGTTCCGTCCCATCTTGGTTCTGTTGGTTCTTCGTACGCCCCTATCACGCGGTACTTGGATATCATATGGTAATCCACGGCTGCGCTACGGGAACACACGTGTTTGGTATCTTTCGTGGCGGTGATAGTCTGTGAGATCCAATAAGGAGGCGTACAAACTATTATTGAAGGACGTGGATCAATTGAGTGTCCGAGTACTCCAAGCATTCGACGGGTCTCCCGAATTCGCTGTTCAACAAGAGATCCCAGCCAAATTTCAACCGTTTATAGAGTACGTGCCTTCATTATTCTTGAACGTTTTCTTCGAGTTACTAACGAATACGCTGCGATTGTGGTTTGTCCAGTGCGCTGGTGGACATCAAAGCATTTGCGGTTAAGAGGACGGAGAGGAATATCTTCGCAAGAGTTGTGAAGAGCACCGCCGATCTGAACGAAATCAAGCTGTTTGAGAAGAGGTTGCGCCAGGCTATAGACTTTCTCTGGGTATGTGCTTCTCATCCCTTTTTTCGTCTTCCTCCTTTTCCTTCTCCTTCTCCTCGTCGCCGTCACCGTTGCTAATTTCCCTCATTTCTTTCGAGCTTGAATCACAAATCACCATCTGTCAGATGAACAAAAGCATCGAATCCATTTCAAAGCAACAAGATGAATTACTCCATATCGTCAAATGGTTGAAAATCCGCGAGAAGAAAGAAGAGGTTTTGGAGAAGCAGCGTATGGGCGGCAATAGCTACGATGTGGGCGTTGAAGGTGGAAAGGCGCTGATCGGCCCTAGGAGTACGGTGGTCCCCAAATCGCCAGCTCTGGGTACCACACTATCCCATAACGTCGAACCACCGCCCAAAGTTCACGTCGAACCACCGCCCAAAGTTCACGTTGAAGAGGCGCCCATGGGAAGCGCCCATGTTTTGACAACACCCACCAAAGCTCGGACCTTATTGATATCGATGGGTGATCCTCGATTACCCCCAGAACTCGAACATGAAATCTTCCTCATCGCCTTTCAAAACAACTTCGGTGACGCTTGGAACCTCATCTCGACTGCAAAACGTGTTCATGACTGGTATGACTTCAAGTTTTACTGTCTTCCCGTTATCAACTCATGCATTCACAGGTTTCTTCCTCAAGCTTTCGAAGTCGTAATCCTCGGACGAGAGCCAGACTTCCCGGTCCCGTTTACATTGGAGAAGTTCGAAAGATATGGGCTATACATCCGATCTCTATCCCTCGCACGACCCTGGATATTGAATGGGAGGCACGAGGATTTCCCCGATTATATATCACACTGTCCCAATATCACCAACCTTTTAATGCGTACGCCATATTTCACGGCGAATCCCCTACAAGACGCTCTTGCCGTCCTTCCGTTAACCCATTTGGTTATCGAAGTCAGGTTCATCTTATCAACCCCTCCATCACCCCAACTTCTCCAACTCTTTACCAACATCACACACCTTCACCTCGACGGGAGTTTGCTTCTCGTATACACTCCCAAAAGCAATCCACCATATATACGCCCTCTCTTCCCAAACCTCACCCACATTTCATTCAATGGCTACCAAAACCGCGAGAACATTCGATTGGCTATACAAGGTTGGAACGAACTTCGAGTTGTTGTTCTTTGGCGTGCAAGGCCGTACCCTGAACAACCTTGCAAAGGCCGGAGGCCAGATCTACAGCTTCATCCTCGACTTGTGGGCGTCCAATCCGACCTGCACCGTCAATGGGAAGACAACGCAAGAGGCCGTGGCCCCGACCTTTGGGAGTATTCGGAAGAGATTTTTCAATTGTGGACGGAGGAAGGCAGTACCTGATTTATTTGGGAAGCACAGAATAGTCAATCGATTTGCTTAGCTCTCAGACAAACCCGCTGTTAACATGTTAACACTTAGCCTCGAGTTTTAATTTCACTTTCCGAT
>ML208536.1:0-20562 GCA_004369065.1 Pluteus cervinus
GCCCTCTGAAAATGTGTCCAGGAAGTGAGTTGTTCACTGCTTTCCACAAACTTGAATGTCAAACATGCTCTTCCATCTGCCAGACTGTGAGCCCCTCATCATGCCTCCCATGAACCTGGGATGAATTACAACTCCACCATACCCCTTAACATTGTCTCCAGCTTGTGAGTGTCCTTTTTTGTGTGTGTCCTTCCATTCTTGAACCTTTACTGGCATCTGTGAATCAATTTTGCCTTATTTTGTAGGTCCATAACAGTAAAGCAATTGCAACATTCCAAGAAACAAACTTTCATGATGGGGTGAGTTCATCTCACAAGGTATTCCTATTATGTGCTAATAAGTAGCAGACCTTTTCAGCAAGGATAGCAGCTGGTTTGATTTCCATTCTCTTCTCTATAAATCTGTCTCATTTACCTTTTCCATTCTCACTCTCAAGTTATCATCTGTACTGAAAACACATTCTGGTACCAATCCAAGGGTGTTGCATTCATCAAAGCCTTTGAACTTGCCTTCATCTCATATGTGGAAACTGGAACAAAGCAGAAAGTGGAAACTCTTATTCAAGCATTAGGAGACTATCCAAATGACCTGAGAAATGAAGACCAGGAAAAATACAAAGCTTCAATGACTGAAATTCTTCTTAAACATCTTCTTGGTATGTCTAATTGCCTTCCATCTACTCCCCTCTAATTCTCTGCTTCTATAGCCCACCCCAACTAAATCAAATATCCAAGAGATAGCTACAGTCCTTCCTCTCAACTATGATTGGATCTTTCATTTTGATCTTTCAATACTTGTAAACCCAAAGATTGCTGTGCCTGTACTTGCTTCCAAATTGTGATGTATAATCTGTGACTTGGAGGTATCATTGTCAGAATGTGGCCTGGTGAATTCATCAAATGTAGATCCAGACCACCTAATGCAAGGATGTGGTCCATACACTCAGTTCATCTTTGAGATGGTTAGTGGACTTGATGTTGAACACATGTTTATGCTATGTTTGCTTTTGACCATACCCTACAGCACACATTTTCTTGAAGTGGAGCACATGGTTCCAAGCCTACTCTTAATACTGTAATACAGGACCCATTCAGATTGAAAAAGGTGGATTAGAACAGGAAAGGAAAGAAAGGTAGAGACAGAGCTCAAACATACAACAAAAGTAAGGACAGCACAAATGACAGGAGATGCACTACTTATACTGACCACACCAGTACCACATTCAACCATCAATACATCACACCCAAAGTTATAGCTATACCTCAATACTCATGTTGTTCTATGCCTCTTCAAAGGCTCTGGTTTCCCCAACACACCAGCCTTCCTCGCCCTCACAATACTATCTGCCAACCTCTCAACCATACTCCCCTGCTCCTCATCCTCCTCTAACAGCTTCTCAATCAGATACTCCATATTCAACCCACCTGGTATTGTTCCTCCCGCAGGTGTTCCACTCCCACCATCAACCGAATTCGGAGATGCCCTCCCTCTCCCGACAGAATCCCCGGTTGACCTCCGAGTGGTATGTAAACCCTCATCGAAGGAGCCGGGAATATTGTTTGTTGTGTTTGGGCAAATTCGGGAAGATGTTCATTTAGGATATCAGAATGACCACTGTAGACAAGAGTGTGTCAGTTCACGTTGATCCCGAAACGAGATGAAGAACATGTTAAAACAATGCGCGATGAGGGGAAGACCGGAACAGGGATACGAGAAGAGAGGCAAATGACTATGCACGCTTCAGTGAAATTATGTATACTCCTATTGATCTGGGTGCCTTGAACCGTAAGCGCGTTAGGTCCAAATGCTAACCCAGACGCATTCGCGGGTGTTCCGTCTGACGGAGGACCACCCACGTTTAACTCTGTTGCGTTCTCTGCTTCCTCTCTATACATCACAACGGTGAACGGGACTTTGTAAGCATTCCAATCACACAAATGTGGAAGTAGACCGGACGTACCGCAACAGCTGGAACACCCTCTGCATCCTTCCAACTGCAATAATCTTACTCTTAATCTGTTGTCGTCTCGCAGCAGCATCAGGCCCCGCCTTCGTCTCTTCGTCCTCCGAATCCGACTCGGAATCAACCAATTCTTCTTGACTGCATACACTCAGCACCGCCAATAATATTTCGGCGACTATATGCGTTCAAAACAGGGTCAGCACAACGTCCATGCAACGCAATGAGAAACATGCCGCAGAGAACGGCAGAACACACGAAGTTGAGGAGAAAGACAAAGTTGAAGAACACTCACTCTTCGCACCAACAAACGGTAAACTCCATGTAAACGCATCCATAAATTTCGGTAACCAATAAGGGTGCGGATTCGAGTTATATTACCGAATCGTGATGTTCTTATCCTGATACTTGAGAACTGCACCTCGGTTACGATAGACGTCGAGATAGTTGGGCGCAAGGAAAATCGTGATGACCGAAGGGAACTTTTTGCTCGGGGTTTTGCGATACATCGTGTAGCTAATGCAAAGCGAAGGCACGTTAGAAGGACGATGAAGGCAGAAATTTTAAAAAAGGCGGAAGACGTACCCCGTCGTTCTGTGCTTCATGACCGCTTATTATCCCCAACAACCCGTTCCGTTCCAAGAACTGGCACGCAGCTCCGTATCTATTATCAGGTTCAATCAATTAGCATACACTTAGAGAAACGAAGAGGAAAGAGCATAAGAACAATCCTAGTGGCAACGAGCGTGACAAACCCAGGATTAAACTCAACCGCGAACTACCACGATCCCGAAGAACGGTCGAGAGCCAACTGCCCAAGCCAAAACGCCGAAGGGGAAATTCAACCCAAAGACTCACGTATAGAAGAATGAACACCCCCTCGTCTGATTATGCACGAACGTCGTACCGGGTGCCAAAGCCGGATGTGCCCCACTTTCACTTTCATGTCTGAAACTAGGATTTGGATCCGCCCATAACAAATCACATAGAAGACCATGCGAGCGAGGTTCCATGAATCGGTTGAGCTGTTGTGAGAAAGAGAGAGTCAGTACAAAACGTCCATTGACGAATAAGAAAGGTGGTGGAAAGCGCAACAAATACGCAACGAAAAGAGAAAGGAAGCACATAGCACACACACGTCTCATATCGTCAACCTTCAGCAACTCTGGCGATATTCCACCATGCACGTAGAAGAATCTTCCGTCAACTATGGCACCCAGCAGTAGCGCACAAAACAATTCGATACACTTTTCGCAAACGGCTTCCGAGTATTTGTGCAGACCTACGAGAAGGGAGAAAGGTTAGTCCCAATCCGATTAGCGTAAATGATGTGCAAGAAAAAAACTGAGTTCGAGAGGCAAGAAAGGAGACGAAAGGAAACAGAAGAAAAGGCTTGCATTCGCGTTTAAAACGTTTGAACGTAAAATATTCAGTGAGATGTCGACATTCATGATTGCCTCGTAACAGCGTGAATCTTGTCGGGAAGTTGATTTCGAGGGTATGCAAATACGATAAACACTGTTGGAGAAAAAGAGAAAGCCCAACGAACGGTGCCAGTGGGCGTGAACACGACAGCTCAACCCATTCATGGAATCAGGCCCACATGGTCCTTTACATGATTTGTTATGGGCGGATTCGTATCCTAGCGCATAGCCAGTTGGCGCTGGGCGCTGTCCTAGACCTGTAACTGAACCAACGAAGACTCGAAGGACACAGCGGTGGGAGACAACTTGATCGCACCAGATTTGGGATCACCGGCATGGCCGGGCCGGCCTCAGTCGCGAGCATTACGCAGTTTGGTCGGACTTGTTTCCCACAACGTTCCTTAGACAACCTCCTCGTCCACCACGGTCCTAAATGTTGACCATCAACGTACTGTTGCAAGATTCTCAGATGGACTGAGGCTCAATAGTCTGGAACCTACAGAACTTCTCCAGCGAGCTGTCGCAGCATGCGGATCGTGGACCATATCTGCTCCCAAGGCGGCGTGGTGGCTAACCCGAAAACTTCGGAAAGGAGGGTTACTGGAAGTGCTGACACCCAACTCCTCAATCCTCAATACTCGTTGATAAGTACTTCGCGGAGGACTGTCTCGGAGAAGCACAAACACCGAGCATTTTATAATTAGTTATAAGTGCCTCATGCTCGCACGATGAAACTCGACCCACTGCCCTGCTGGTCACGGTGGGTATTCAGTCAACTAATCTATCGTATCAGAGTTTCGCTGCTGAATCGTGTTCCCGATAGATTCGGGACAAAGCTGGACAAACTCGAAGGTCGCGCATTGATTGCTTGATAACTTCCCGATCTCTGCTCAGACCCGTTAGACCCCTTCAACGATATTGACAACCACATCACCACTGGCAGCGGGATAGATCCCTATCGAGCAGGTATATATACGTGACTAGAATTTCAACAATCGCCATTGCTTAGCCCACATCCTCATGATAGACCCGGGCGACCTGACAACTTTGACTGCAAACACGGTTCTCTCCAACCAAGTTAGTGCAAGCTTCTTTTGGGCATTATTTCGACTAATGGTGACTATGATCAGTACTTCACGGGTATGTGTCGCCTTGGCTCGATTTACTCCGCCTACCGTGATTCCGCTAGTTGCAAGTTCGACGCTGTACTTGTATGACCTCCTCCTCACTCTTGATTTGGAGGCCAATCTCCTCTGGCCATCCAAATGGACTCTCCTCAAGGTCGTTTACTTCTTGCAGAGATACCTCCCTCTCATCGATACAATGATTCTTGTCGTGATATGTAAGCCGCTTTATATCCAAATCAAGGCCCCCTCATTCTATGGTTTCAACAGGGGAGTTCGGGGACGTAAGTCCTAAGACATGCGAATCTCTGTACAAGGCATCTGGCTGTGAGTAATACTCCACAACTGGCTGGAATATATTGCCCATCGGTCTTCAATCAATCAAACTTCGAACACTAGGGTCGTTTGTCGTTGGAATGGTATTTTCAGAGGGTGAGTTGGATGGTTGGATCGACATCAAGGTACTATACAAATGCTCCAACATCTGAACATATATCCTGGCAGCAATTCTGATACGCCGCACACTCGCAGTGTGGGGTGACAACAGAAGACTACAGATTGCGATCTATCTGGCTTTCCTTTGTTGGGTAATCTCAATCTATTGGATGTTAGAAAATTATAATAACACTTTGACTTGTTCGTTTGTTTCTGTCTCACTTGGGGAACCGACGACTGATATGTATAGGTCAGACCATTCGAGTACTAGTTCAATACCTGGGTTACACTGCTTCGCTACAGGGGAAACTCGTTTAAATGCTCTCTGCTGGGTTTTATTGACGGTGTTTGACATCGGTGAGTCTGCTGGCCATGCATCTCAAAAACTTCGGAATGACGATTTGTTTCTTTAGGCCTATTGGTCTTGATCGCAATTCCAGCTTACCGAGCATGTAAGGAGCCTAGCACCCAATACTACTGTCTGGACATTAATTCCCGATTAGATCGATCGCGAGATGACATTGCTGTCCTTCGATCCATGCTGATTCAAGTCGTCTATCAAGACGGTAAACTTTTCAGCTCTTAACATGACCCAGCTCCTAACGAGAACCAACCTAGGGATTCTTTACTATCTATACCTGGTCGCACTCTCCGCAAGCAATGTCGTATTGACCTTGAACTTGCCCTCGGTGAGTATATCTTCAGAATCGGTCTGTTCACCCATCCAATCGCGTTTGCCTTAACAGGGAGATTACGCTGATCTATTATTCAGGTATGTCTTTCACACCTAAAGTCTCGCCAAATATATATTCTCACCTTCTTGAGCCAGTCTCGAAAGGATTATGTATCCTATATTGACAAGCCGTGTCGTACTACACATCCGTGAGCAAGCCTATCAAAGCCTGAAGTTGCCAAATTCTGTCAATATCAACGCCGAAGCAGAATTCCAGCGCTCAGAAATATAGTGGCATATCATGATATCTCTAGCTTGGCCGTTTTGCAACCCTTGCCCATAGAGTTCTTGAATATTAATGTCCCATGCCTCCACTTCCGGCGGAAGATAACACGAGACCTTGAAGCTGATCCTTTCCGGTATGTCGAAAATACCTTCGTAATCCTCAGACATGCAAGGCTCGATAGCCTGGAACCTATGTATGGGGCTACCGGTCGTCCAAGTTGTCGACATGAACGCAGAGGTCTAGGTTTGAAGGTCCTTAAATGGTGTGGGATCCGTTGGGAGGAGCTTCCAGTTTAAGTTATCCCAAGCTTCCCGTCGTTCGTGTAGACAATCAAGGCGGTCTGAAAACGGGAATCGGAGATATTCGTATCGATCATTCCTTCGCATGATAGCACGATAAAATACTTGAGCTCTTGGGAGTTCTTGATAATGTCATGCAATGACCGGACAAACTGGATGTCGGGTCGGCGAACGTAACCAATTTCGTGAAAAGGACTCGAGTCAAGAGGCTTCGAATTTGGTTCAGTACGGATTGAGACCGAAGAGAGACTTTTGAATGAACACCTGGCTTCAAAACTTGGCTGCGTGTCATGTTGGACGAACCATCGATACGCTGAAAATGCGGGGGTGCTCAAAACCGCCGACCAGGCAAGGACGTCGAAGTTCGAGGGCAGGCGCTGGTTTTCAAGAAAGAGGGTATTTCATCTTACTCGTAATATACTGTACTGGAAATATATGTATCTTATAATCGATACAATCAAACAATTTCTGCGACTCTACTCTCCCCTGCTGAGGATCCAATGATGGCACTTGGCACTGGTAACCGGTGTTTCCGCACCTTCAAGACTCAGGTCATGGACTATCCAAAGGGAAGGCGGGGGAGTGGAACAAAAGAAACTCACAGCTGCTTGCTCCACGGACTATGTCATGCACAACATTGCCCAAAGGCATTGAATGTCCAAAAATTGTCCCTCGAACCGAGGGATTGTGGCTTTCACCCTAACTGCTCTCAGCGTCAATCAGAGCGAGGCTCGAGAGGGTGAATTCCACTGATAAAGCTTAAAGAGGAGAGAGAGGAGAGGAAGAGGAAGAGGAAGAGACGAGTCACATGGGTCACAACGCTTCGGCTGTCATGTGTCCGTAAATGGCATTCAGGTTGGAACCTGCACACGACATCGAACACTCTTTTGCCACCACCTCTGAATTGCGCGCTATCGTTCTTGCTGCTTTCTGGTCTTCGTTTTTGTCAACAAACTTTGGCCCTCTTCCGCTGCTACAGACTTACGCCCGCATATATGCGCAATGCCCTCGACGGCTTCGTCTAACTCGACCTCATCGCCGCAACATGGTCGGAATAATCTCGACGTCGACCCAACTGTACCTGCTTCTTCTTCGCCTGGGAATACTGGGTCCTGTTCATCTGGATCTTCTGTGACTCGTTCAGGGACCACCTCGCGAGCTTCGATCGAAATCAACCAGCATCAAATCACCGATTCAAGCCCAAACTCCAGCCCACTTCTTAGCCATGTCGATAAAAACTGGACCGAGGCGTGCTTGGATCTGGTAACGTATTCACCTGGGCAATCTCTCTGTTGCAAAACGGACCCGGCTCATCGACTGGACAACTCAAAGGTCATATCTATCGGTTCGACTGAAGATGTCTTTTCTTTACGACTTCGTGGAAGATTGCTTGCTGTGGCCAAGGAGAGGCTCATTGAACTGCCGACCACAAAAGACAACATCCGTCGCTCTCAGAGTCTACCTGCCTGCACTTCTATGGCGCCACCAGATTGCATATCTCGAGTGGCCAGTCCTCTAACTCAGATATCCGATTTCAAGGAAGATAGCCACCGACGGAAGAGAACCCTCTGCTCGATTGTGGATGTCATCGAACCTCAACCAAAAAGACTCAAATTAACTCACAGTTCTGAAAAATTTCACGCATACAAGCCTGCAAGTTTGAGACGAGCAGAATCACTCAAGGCTCCGTCAGGCTCGGTACGCAGTGAAGTTTTACCGCATATATGCACCGAAAAAGTGACAGATGACAGGACTTTGCATATGCGCCGACCGCACCTGCGTCACCTCTGCTCCCCGTTGAGGAAAACGATGGCAACGAAAGGGCGCTCAGGCGTCGTATCCGTTGTCAGGATGAAGACCCCATGGGACCTGTACCAATCATTGCACCTCCTGCCGATTATATCGCATCTTTACCTCTGAGTCCAGCTTCAGAGTCCAAAGTGCGCCTTCGTCGACTGATGGAAAGAGAGGATCACTCAAGGACGAGTGATGGGCTCGGCTCAAGTTATTCTCAACAGGACAATGCTCTATCTTCGACTAGGTCCTGGGAACGACGGCTCGGTATTGGAAAGTTGACGAGGAAGGAGATACTCCTTTGGATCTTGGAGGTGAGGATCACATTTTTAGCCGCATATAGGGTGCTCATTCATCGATGATCAGGTTCTTCCCGTATATATGCGGAAGGAGCATACCTCAGCCCTCGCTTCCCAATCGTCAACACCTAATTCTGAATCGGCTTCTGTTTCTGCCGCTTCTCCATGCACATTTACACGCTCTCAATCGTCTTCTAGTTCGTCTTCTAATGCTACGAATCCTCCTAGGAACATACCAGATCTCGTCGACCAATTAAGTTCTTCTCCGGAAACACGATTCCACGCAGTATATATGTTCCTCCGGTATTGTTTTGTGATCATCGGCCAGAACGATTGCGACACAGCAAACATACCCGGATCCAAGTCGACCAAGAAATATAAAGGGATGGACCGAGAAGTTCTCCTCGAAGACGGACAAAAGCTTTTGCTTTGGGATATTGCACTGGGGTGCTTAGCCCTCAGTGTAAAGGTAGCGGTACATTGCATTCACCTTTTATCACGAGACTGAATAACAGTCTAGTATCACCGCGATGTGCTCCCTCCGTTATCACCTGTGTTTGCATACGAATTCCAAGGGTTATCTCCCGCAAAATTGACACAACGCGACCTGGAGGTAAGCTTCATTCTGTACTCACCAACACGAGCGCTCATCACCCATCTTCAGTTCAGCCAACGGAGTGTCTTTGCGGCGATGTCATACACCCTCGGCCTTACCCCGCAGAACTACTTGGATGAACTGTGGGACGCATTGCCTGCACTCAGAGAGCTCCTGAACTACTCAAGAGGCTGGGATTGCGTGCAGCGTGAAACTTGGTGCCTCCTTTACGAGGCGCTCATCGGTGACCATTTCCTCCTCGATAATCTCTGAAAAGTTAACCCATGTATCATCTTCAGAGCCTGACGTGCTTCGGTACCCTATATCGCTCCTTACCGCTGCTGCCCTTATACATGGATTGACTGTCGCCTTGGTCGCGCGCTATGAGCACGAAGATGAATGGTATAATGGCGTTCTGTGTCGACGATCCAAAAATTATGCAAAACACATCTCGAACCAAGAAAAAGCGCGACATCGGAAAGCTCAAGAAGAAGCGGAAGCGGTTATTCAAGACATTCAGGCGGCTTTGCACATAACGAATGTGAGTTTCGTTGTTTTTGTATGCCTTCTGATGAATGCCTGATCTGTTGGATGTGTTGTAGTCTCAGCTTGGGGAATGTCGACGCTGGCTGGCTTCACTTCGTGCTGATTGATTCTTTGTATCAAATTGCCTGCACTTCGACCCATACTGCGATGTATCAACTTTGCTCACCCTTTAATCACAGCTCTGATGTTGTTCAACACGCGAATCGAAATTGAAAAAGCGGAGTCGAAGTCTTAAGACTTGCGTTCAACGCGCAAGGTCAGTACTTTAGATGGGCAAACGCTGCCGATGATTTGGTCCCAATCCTTTTCATTACGGGCTGACGAGGCGGACCACTTCGGTGACCTGGGTTTTCCCTGTTTGTTACCTCTCTGTGCGACGGGTTCCTCGAATCCGCCTTCTTGATGACCCCCAGGAGTGTTACGAGCAAAACTAATTATAAGTTCTACGCAGAAGCCACCGTTGACATCCTCCTACCGTGAGGATCACTCAGACTGAATCGTCAGGGGAGTTGCCTGGAGAGAGATGAAGCAGAATTGGCTAGGATGGGTTATAAGCAAGAGTTGCGGTGAGTCCTTTGTTCTATTCAATTGTACAGCCTTGTTCCAGCAGATTCAGGCGGGGTTTAGGCTTACTTCAAGTTTGTATCGTCTTCCCTCTCTTCAACACGTACTATTCTAATGCAATTTTGATGTAAGTGTCGAGGGCTTTCCGCCGGTGAATGTGGAGTCTTGATAAATATTTAGGTCTCGTTTTCTATCATTTCTGTAATAACCGGGATTCCTTCTTTATTCTTATATGGCTTGGTATGTTTGTTCTTCCGTTTTATTTCGTGAATTCATCGCGTTTTTCTCCTCAGAATACAGGTTGACTTGAGGTTATGGTTCTAGAGAACACTCGCCACCAAATAGTGAATTGTCAGCCTCGCCTCGCAGTTTGATGCGCATGCTGACTTGGAGAGGAAATGCGGCGACCCGTGTTTTGTAGGCTGATAACCCAACCGCCGGTAGAACTCGCTCTGGCCGGCCACCTTCACCGATACCTGCCAGTCGAGGCCATGGGCCGGTCTCTCATGCGATGATGATTTTAAGAGAGGTGAGTGATGTCATTTTATCTCGATGACGCGAATAAAAGAGGTCGGGGTATCCTTCTATTTTGAGAATACGAGAGGTTGATGACGTCGTTGCGCGTTGATCACGGTTTGCCGTCGAGCGCCAAAATACAACCAAACCCCTCCTCCGGCGTATTTAAGCCTCGCCCTTCCAGCCATATCCCCAACAAGCTTCTTTCTTCCTTTCTTCCATCTCTTAAACATTTTCTGCCTTTTGGCAACGACGTGCTCATCATACGGTGAGCATGCCCGACGCCCTTCTCGACGCTCTTTGCGGATCAATGCTCATCATCATCACCTCCCCCCTCCAGCGTCTCAAACGATCCAAATCCAAATCTTGGTCTTAAAACGCATAAACGCATAAACGCCTAAACGCCAATCCTCGTCACAATGAACGACGCCAATGCGCACGCTGAATACAAGGCATGTCTACGATTTCCACAAATGGCGGGCAGCCACTTACTCAGATCCACCCCGCCAGTGCCAGCACCCCATCGTAACCCATCTCCTCAACGTCAACCACCGTCACAATGAACGACGCCAACGCGCACGCTGAATGCAAGGCATGTCTACGATTTCCACAAATGGCGGGCAGCCACTTACCCAGATCCACCCCGCCAGTGCCAGCACCCCATCGTAACCCTTCTCCTCAATGTCAACCATCGTCACAATGAACGACGCCAACGCGCACGCTAAATTACATGGTATGTCGATGATTTTCACAATGGTGCCAGTCAGTGACTAACTTATATCTACCCCGCCAGTGCCAGCACCCGAATCATAATCTCGCTCAAAACTCGCCGTCGCGGTAAACATCATCGACATGATCGTTTCATCACCACCTCCTCCGCCATCATCACCACTAGGAGGACACTGAAATCCATTCGAATTCGCACATTGGACGAGGTTCTCATCGCCGAAATCTGGCATGTAGAGTGGGCTGAGGAATAGTTGTCGACTGACTGGATGCATGACCCTGGTCGGGGGTGTGTTCTGGGACCACCAGCACTCAATAGGGATCCTTCGTTCTGACACTGAAGTGGATGATGAACCGGAAACTCCCATTGAATAGGGATCCTTCGTTCTGACACTCTCAAGTGGATGATGAACCGGAAACTCCCACCTTTGGGCCTGCACTGTGCCACTGTGCAGCCTCAATTTCTTTCTCTTCGTTCTTTCATTATGTTGCGAATTGTTATTTATTATCCATTGCTACAATTCACATATCTCGCTTTTCTCCTCACTATGAACTTGAATTGTTAATCAATATCTTCCATCTCTGTCTTGCACTTCACTAAAGTTTGAGTTGAAAGTTAAACTATCTCTGGCACTATAAAATTTTACCCATTCGGAGCCCTATTATAACTTGTGGTACAGACAGGGAAAGGTCCCTCGACTCGGACTTGCCATGCAATTGCGCTTGGCCCACACTGCCTGAAAGTCAAGATGTTGGGCGAGTTTGCAAGGGTGTTGCATAACAAGCCACAGCACCGGGTATAGATCTTGTTTGTCCACCGCTGCTCTGATCAACCATTAATCACTATGGCGGGTTTGATACGCTCTGCCAAGTCAGGAAGCGATTGGACTATCAATGAACTCCTGGCGTTCAAACATTGTCATCCGGCCTGCGGGGATCGCCGCTTTCTTCAATACGACAGACCTTCCTTCCCCAAATGTGCCTGATGTATTGCTCGACCACGCATCATTGCCTGATGGGATTATCCTCTCGAAGCACGACGAGAAATTCTTTATGTATCTGCATCAAGCAGCGTACGACGAAAAATCAGCTGTGGATGACTTCGCTGGCTTCCCCTTATCTGATTTGGATTTCGATACCCACCTGTGGCTGATCCGCCGCAACAAGGAAATGTCTTTTTTGCCAAAGCCGACGTGGTAGTGATGCACCAGTCCACGTATCTCCTTCTTGTTCAAGAGGGTAAGGTGACTTTCTTATACCACATATCGCTTTCAACTGACCACTCCCGAATTCGCAGCGTGGCCAAAGTAATGATCCAGAACCACAACTTATCGCGGAGGCTATTGCAGCCTTCGCTCACAACCGACGGATCCAGGCTCCCTCGCCGCTGGATCGACAAGTCATTACAGCCATTGCAATGGTTGGGATCTCCCCAGTCTTTGACCGATTCACCGTTACATTGGACTTGCTGCAGGCCGTTGGCATAGGGAGCTACCCAACTCAACCAACTGTGGTTCTGAAGGAATGGGACCAGTGGCAAACCGTCGCACCGTCTTTCAGTGTTTCGAGGCATTGAAACAGCTTCTTGCCTGTGAGCCTTCCATCTTCTCGTGATTGAACCATAGATTACACTTCTCCAGGAATTGATAACACAATAAACTGCGTTCCGCCCAGTGGTTGTTTCGGTGTTGTATCTTTACGTGTTTACGTATTGAACTTTGGTATTTTACCGATGATTCACCATTAACCAATGAACATGTGCGCCAAGGACTGTCGTCTTTTGTAATATAAGAGACGTATACACGTATGTACCCAGCTCGTTCCCTGATATAATCAACACATCATCTTACCTACAAAATCACAGAAACAATGACTATACTGCGTCCGCATTCCATTGCGACAATCCGATCATCAAGCCGAACTATTGAGCCACCGTACGGATAGACCCCATTCGAACGTTCTTTGATTCTAATCCGCAATCACCATTTGCATCGTCAACGTTGAGGAACCCTACTTACACGCACACCACTCCATTCTTGGATCTGGGGTAGGATGATTTGGGGTTCGAACGTCATGCGAATCAGATGCGGAGATTGCCTTCATACCAACAGGAAATGTACTTATAGTGCCAGTGAGGCCCCCCAATCCCAGCATCTCCTCGTCTTCCTCCACAGTATCTCACTCATTCATCGATATGACCCTCATCAACGGCGCTACTTACAGAATCGTCAACGCCAAAAGTAACACATCCCTCGACTTGTCTGGGGCTGACAATCGTTCGCGTATGTGGCGGAATCTCCTTTGCTAGACGTCCGTCGTGTTAACAGCCTTTGCAGTCATTGGATACGATTACCACGGCGGTGAAAATCAAAGGGTAGACGAATACTACCTACTATCTTTTGACCATCGAGCTGACTTATCGATCCTGGTTTCCAGTGGACGATACACCACCATGGACGTGGCTATAGCATCCGATCCGTCTCTGGCAAATTCCTAGGCCACCACGGCCAGCTTCGCGATGACCTCCCTGTCGTCGCTGTGGACGAAGAGGTCATCTGGGACATCCAACCGGATGCTGATAACCATAACGCCTACAGGTATTTACACATATACCTATTTTCTGTCGCCGTACACTGAAGCGACTCTTGATAGAATTTTGGTCCCGGATACGCCTTTCAACGTCGACTTGTCTAATTATGGTAGCCCCGACCAAGGTACTCCAGTCGCTTTGTGGGGCAGGTGGCAACCTGGTGTCAATCAAACCTGGTTCTTCGAACAGCGTAAGTTTATGTGTGTTCGGCTTTGGGATATCGGTTGACTCCCGCTCCCTCCACATTCAGTCTAAACCCGTACAGTGATCGACCTCATCGTAGGAATATTACTACTAGCTTGTACAACGCATGTTCTTTTTTTTGCTGTGAATTACCTTGTATATGCTTTGTGATTCGCAACTTTGAGTGCAACGGATGTCGCATGGGACCCCTCCGAGGGTTTGATATCGCAATACAATCAGAAGGCATCGCCCTTGTGTGATCAAGCATCCCTCTCTGGGGCTAAACTGACCTCTATTGCTGTCGAAGGTCCGATTGCAGTAGATCGTCCAGATCTAGGCATCCAAATTACATTCGGGTATCGACAAAAGTACACCGGGCGCTCGATAAAATCAAGAGCGTTGAAAAGATCCAGCTTGATACCCAACGTCTAGATATCCTTTTCGTTCTCTACTGGCATTGGGAATCGGAGGGTAATTCCTCTTCTATTCACCTTTCATTCGCAATACATCGTCTGGAGATCTACCGAAATGTTAATTATATTTGGGCACCGACGAAGACATCGAACGTACTCCAGGTGCCCGGCATGTTGAAAGTGGGAACGATACACAGAGCCGAATTTGATCCACATTCAACAAAATGGCTGCTTGTGGCTGAATCCACCAGCAAAGGTACGGCCAGGAGAACAGTCAGATTGAGTGTAACGTTCGCTTTTGTATATCAAGGCCAATTCGTTTTTGGTGTCCTAGTAGTGAGCAACTAGGCCGCTTGAGCGAGTAGTACAGAGCTAAGCGCCAAACTTGTATGCTTTATCAGTTGGACGAGTTAGCACCATTGAAAAAAAAACTCAACGAATTAACGCTCACCAGACAAATTCGACCTCATGTTTTGGATCTTTACAGAGCGAGCGTATAGAGCCATGACTCCTGGGTCAGTGTCTAAAACGAACCCACAATCAATTCCGGAAAAGGGAGACTGGAGGTAATTTGAGCCCTTACCATCTTACCCAAGATGCGATCTTCATCGATCATATATTCCATCTCCCGATCCCAAAAGTCTTCCGGAAGTTCTTTCACCAATCTGAAGAATGGGAGGGTCGTCACCACGTCCTTATTGAATAGTTGAGGGCGCGAGATAGTGGATGGCTCAGCGTGTCTTCGGATAAACCCCTTCGACATAGCAAGTGGATCGGGTGGACGATGGTAGTTGAAGTCCATAATCTCGAGTTTGTGTGTCCCATAATCAGAAAGGATTACGCGAGAGCCATAAGAATTACTGCTGAACACAAACAACGGAGGTTGGGCCAGTCGGTATTCTCAAGTTGAATATTAGTGCTCACCTAGACCACCCCTCCTCAAACGCAATCGGTATCATTCTTGTATTCCGTGGACCCCAATCATCCCAGGGCACAATAAGTTCGCTTTCGTCAGAATGAGTTGTAAAGGGAAGAATTCCGTCGTTTCTGAAAAGCATAAGGAAATCGAGTGTTTCTTCCGGTCCTTCGCGATGTTTGTACTCTAACCGGATGGTATGAACTCGAACATCTGGGGATGTGGTGAAAACCCGGTCTGATAGGCGATAGCATATACGAGCAGAAGGCTCTAATGAGATGTCTGAGAGGTACCATTTTTGGTCTCCAACGAGTTCTGGAAATAGGAGAGTGGCAACTGGAGCGCTTTGAGAGGCCAGTGTAAAGATTCTGAGGCAACCGGAACCTTGGCCGAGTTGACAAGCGACAGCGTACGAATTTGGGTCGAGGAAAGTAAAAACATGTGGGACGTCGTGATGAAAACCATCATCCTGCGTATGCCAAGAACATCAGCGACGAAATACCCAAGGGAATTTCATACCTCAATTTCTACAAGTCGCTGTCCAGACTTCCAATTCCATATCTCTAGGTGACTCGTAGCGCCACCCTGGAGACATCCTACCAAATCGCCGTCCAACTGGAAGACGGCAGATGTCGAATCAAGTACTTCGCGCATGGATAGGACTGGCTGGTGTGCGCCTGGATGGGGTTTGGTATCTGTGAGGGATCGTACATGCATAAAGTACCGTTCTTCGGGTCTGTCAGTTGAATGATTAGCTTGAATTCGGGTTGTAAACAGAAATCGGGCGATCGTACCCTGTATCCTTTGCCAACAAGATGACCACATCTTGCGTTGGGTCGAACAAGAAATCAAAGAAACGGATATCTAATTGAGCGAATACCGTCTGCTTGCTCGGGCTGGTTTTCAATGGGAGTCGGATCACGGCAAAATTGTTCCTACTGATACTGAGCGCGGCAAATAGTCCACCTACAAAACCAAAAGCATGGCGAGGACCGTGCGGTGAAATGTCCTTCGGAAAGAGTTCCCAGTTCAAGTTATCCCAAGCTGCACGTCGGTTATGAAGGAGTCGAAAGCGGTCGGAAAAAGGAAGATTGGAAGACCCCGTGTCGACCATGCCTTCGTGGAATAACGCGATCAAGTATTGGAGTTCTGGGGAACCTTTGATGATATCGTGGAACGACCGACAGACCTGGACACCTTCAGTTGTAGGGCAAGAAATCGAAGCTCTAAGCTCTTAGCTCACGAGTTGTGCACCATGATACAGATCACGACCAGGCAATAGACAAAAAATCCATTGCCACAGTTCGCTTGGCAGTATCTCAAGTGGTGATGAGGACATTTCCAGTAGTGCTGAACGCAGTTGACCGTCCTGCACGATGGTGACTCCGATCGCTTCGGAGGGTAATGCCAAACAACTTTGCCGCTGTTTGCGCCTGCTTGAACCCAAAGCTGTTGGCCTCGGGGCTACTGTGACTGGCCGTGACTCAAAGGCCGTTACTCCAGCTATCGTCCAGCTAAATACCAACCACAGATCATGTCTTATTTCCTCCCCCATCTTCCTTCAGGTTGGCACGTTGACGAAGCCATTAAGTCTGAAGAAGATCGAGTTGTCGTCATTCGGTTCGGTCACGACTGGGATCCGCAATGCATGACGATGGACGAAACTCTTTATTCAGTCGCAGAGAAAGTACAGAACTTTGCTGTCATCTACTTGGCAGATATTACTGAGGTTCCGGACTTTAATAAGGTGTGTGGGTATCAAGCTTTCGACTATGCTCATGTGCGTGCTCATTTCGGATTTATGCTAGATGTATGAATTGTATGACCCATGTACAGTTATGTTTTTCTATCGGTATGTCCTTTTATGAGGCCCTTCATCGACGTGGAAAATCCTCAGCTCCTTAACCCCTCCAGAAATAAGCATATTATGATCGATTTGGGGACGGGTAATAACAATAAGATGTGCGTGTAGTTGACCGCATATACCCGTTTCGGAGAGAACTGATGTATTCTCGTTACAGAAATTGGGCAATGGATAATAAACAAGAGGTACACTTTCTTTTTTGTACGCATGTTCGATCGGGTCTGACCTTACGCTTAGTTGATTGATATCATTGAAACTGTTTATCGGGGTGCGTCCAAAGGACGTGGTTTAGTTGTTTCTCCAAAGGGTGGGTTTTGTTCCTTCATTCTTCAACGACCACTGAGTTCCCCCTTTGCAGATTATTCAACAAGGTATCGATACTGAATTTACATTATATGTGGATGGCGGAAGAAGGGCCACCCGTTTCGCGACTTTAACTCCACGAAGTTTTGCTGTCAACTAGGTGATTGAGTATGATGTAGCACCCTCTATGAGAATTTAGACGAACTTATATTTAACCAGGTATATGCTTTACCTTGAAAGAGCGGTTAGTTCATCCAGGCAAGTCATTTTGAGTTGTTTTCCCTGTGTGTTCCTATGAATCTCCGTTGCTATTTGTTCCATGGGAATTCCTGCTGGGCGAAGGAAAAATGCAATGCAGAAACCTTGAGAAAGGTGGAAGCGAATAAATTAACACAGGTGCTTGGAATGTACGTCCATCGCAACTCAGATAGAATGGAGGCTGTAATTTTTCAGTTTTGCTTCGATTTGTCCGATCTTAACTTCGGGTCATCTCGTACATATGACCACAGAGATAAGTATAGCCTGAACAGTCAGCGACGGCGATCGTCGTTCTAGTATTAGCCTTCAGGTTGTGAACGTGAATAACCTCATTCGTGGCATGGCAAGAAAATACACTTACCTTATTCCTGCATCTCTTTCCCGTGAAGAGACGTGTCGTCGAATCCCCAATCTATAAGCATGCGGATGCTTTGCCCAGGTCACGTCAAATGATGCTGGCGACCTATCACTGGACATAGCTGCAAATCCGAGAACGATCCACCATCAGCAGCAAGAAGCGGTAGTAACGAAAGTTATGTTCGAAATGTTCGAATAGGAACTGAACTCTGCCTTGCAACTAATTGGGATTTGAGCGTCTTGAGGTAAGACTTCAAGTTGCAGTTTTACGCTACAATCTTAAAGGACTCCACAAAGTACGTCCTCTTGGGGCTCAGAACTAGAGTGCAATAAATAACTTCTGTCAGAACCACCGCAGGAAATGTCTCGAGCAGCCACGTACTTGACATAAAAACACCTTACGCTTCACCATGAAACCAAAGCCAATCCCTCACCCAGCATCTCCTCTTCTATGCGGCGAATCAACCTCTTCAACATCCTCTCTGCCTGGCTCGTGCTCGGTCAAGGAGGTAAATATCGCCCTTAACCCTGTCCTTCTCGCAGCTACTGACTTATCTGCATTCATTCCAGCAGCGTCCACCCAAACCTTCCTACCTACCAACTCCGAATGTACCTCAGCAGATCGATGGCCACAAGGACCTGGCACACCTCTTGACGCCCAAGCACCCGATCCCGAACTCATCGAAATCCTAGGTGCAGTCGACCCAGACCGCATCAAAACCATCGTCACCAAACTCGTCTCATTCGGTACACGACACACCCTTTCCAATCAAACCGATCCCAAAAGAGGGATAGGCGCCGCTCGTGACTGGATCGCCTCAGAAATGAGAACATACGCGGCAGCTTCTAATGGTCGGATGACGGTGACAGTGCCTAGTTATGTTCAAGCACCTGTCGGGAGGATACCTAATAGTACGGTCATCAGCAATATCCTTGCCACACTCAAAGGGTCAAAAGATCCTAACCGGACTTACGTCGTTTCGGGTCATTATGATTCACGCGTCAGCGACGTGCTGAATTATCAAAATGATTCTCCTGGTGCAGATGACGATGCATCAGGAGTAGCGGTCTCGATGGAGCTCGCAAGGATCATGGCCACTCGCAATCCAGCAGCTACTATCATCTTCGCTGCAGTCGCAGGGGAGGAACAGAGCCTGTTCGGATCCGACTTCCTAGCAAAACAACTCAAATCAGCAGGAGTGGACGTTCAAGGGATGCTTAACAATGATATTGTGGGCAGCCCCGTCGCAGATGACGGAAAATCAGACCCCTTCGTCGTTCGGATGTTCACCCAGGGCATTTCATCAACTGACGAGGGCAATTCGTCGTCAGTCTCCTCGATAGTGACTCTGGGAGCAGAGAGCGACTCACCAACAAGGCAACTTGGGAGAAGTATAGCGGAGGTAGCGTCGAATTCCTTGACTGAGATGAATGGTAAGTGATTTCACGGATTGAACCCCTTTCCACCGCTGATACCAGCATATATGCGCACAGTTCAGTCACTTTACCGCCCCGACCGGTATAACCGTGGTGGAGACCATCTCTCCTTCCTCGAACAAGGATTCCCTGCTGTACGATTCACAGAACCTCATGAAAATTTTGCCCATCAGCATCAGGACGTCCGGGTTGTGAATGGTGTACAATATGGGGACTTGATCGAGTTTTGCGACTTCGAGTACATTGCGAGAGTAGCGCGCGTTAACGCTGCAGGGGTTTGGTCACTGGCACAGGGACCGGGTACGCCAAAGAATGTGCGGATAGATGCCAGTATCCTGACCAACAACTCAACCCTCCGATGGACACCTGACCCCAACGCCGACGGAGGGTACGAGGTGGTATGGAGGGCAACAGACCAACCAGCCTGGACAAACGTGATCTCTGTGGGTCAGACAAGCACGACCACGGTTCAGTTATCGAAAGATAACGTGCAATTTGGGATAAGAGCAGTGGGAAAGAACGGATTCCGTTCTCCCGCCGCTTACCCGCGTCCGTAAACCTCTGTTGTTAATAAAAGATGCTGTAAATATGATTAGCATACTAAGACATCAGCCTCTGCTCGGCAAGGAACAGTGAAATTAGGCACTTCAAAACCCCTTTAGAATAGTTTCACAATCTTGCGGTAATACAAACTCATAACATGCTTTCTTAGTAAATTGAAAATGGATAGAACAGCTGCTCCCCAAAAAAAAGGCGATCTACGGCGATGGAACGGCCCATCCTCCGACCTCTGTTCATCGATAAATTAGTATGAACATTTCGACAGAAAAACAATGCAACATACGTTCGACCATGACATCGATTGTATCTGAGTTGACGAACGTAAGCGAGAACGCGACAAAAATGGCAGGAGACTTACCATTATCCTCCATATCAAGAGATGCTGGTGTATCTTCATCTGCTATGCGAGACCCGTCATACAGGAACCTGAAGATTGCAG
>ML208536.1:20952-44398 GCA_004369065.1 Pluteus cervinus
ACAGGGACGAATAACGAAATTGTGGCACAACTCACCGAATACTCGTCACATCTCTGCCAACTTTGTTCGCATATGCCCCTTGCAACTTGCTCAATTTTGTGTTGCGCTTGATTTTAAAGAACACTTCTTCGCCTGTCGCGCTTATGACCTACAGATAAGCGGAACCAAAAAACACACGACGCAAAAAACCGCCAACGCGCCCAAAAAAGGGGGAATGGAAATGACGTCGGGTAGGTCCACGGTCAAAACGCACTAAACACCTGAACAGGTTGTAGAAAACGAACCTTAATGTTGATCGGTGCGTGGGGGTCCTCGCTCTTGACGTCGTTGGGCCCTTGAGAGGCGTTGCTCGGTTCGTCTGCCATCTTGAAATAGATTTATACGGTGGTGTTTCAAGTTGTGTCGTCGTTTTTCTGGAGATGCAAAGTGGAGAGCGCAAGGTGTTGAGTGACGTGGTGGTGTGAAGTCAGAAAGGAAGAGACGGAGCTCATCGACCCCGACAATGACCACAGCGTTTCTCTTTTGATTATGTAATCGGCACGCCACAGCCGCGTCCGAACTGCCTGGACTCTGACGGCCTTGTGTCCAAACCCTGCTAATTTGGCCCAGATTTCATTATAACAAGATCGAGGAAATCAGAGGAACTATAATCTTCAAAACGTTCTATGCGACATGCGAGGTTCAGTACGACCAATAATCTTCCCCTATGTCGTCAACACGCTTTTCATCGGGAATCTCAGTCTTTCAAAGCCTCTTAACTAAACCTGAAGCATTATGCAGTCAACCTCGCTATGAACATACATTATCCTGTTTCCGTATCTTCTGAGGCATCAAGCTGCCTAAACCGGAAGCCCCGCAGAGATAAATTTACCCCCTCCTCTGCTATCGCGTGGAACTCTTCATAAAGGTTTTCATCGGCTTCGAGAGTAATTTCATCTGCAATTAAGACGCTTTTGATGCGAGCGACACCTGCCGCACTAGCTTGATGAGACACCCGCGACTTGACCATCTGGATGATATCTTCATTGGTCGATACGGCTTCATCCGAGTCGCTGCAGTATTCCTGTATGTCGAGGCGCATTAAGCGCGGAAGAAAGGGATTGGGAACGCCTGGCTCCACGGTGAGCCTTTGAACCAAGGGCTTGTCCAGACAATTACACCCATCGACCGAAAATTCTTCAAGACATTCCAATCGGGAAAGAAAACCTAGGAAATCATCCATTTCTAGGGTGAGAAAAGCAAGAGATAAGCTTCGTAGAGGGAACGGGTGCCTCCGATGGAGTTCCAACAATGGAAGGGAGAAAGACTCGTCCTCGAATGGTCGCTCTCCTGAAAGATCCAGCTCGGTCAACGCGGGCATGCTGAAGGGCTGTAGAAATGAGGCAATATGAAACCCAGAAAATGTTAGACTGAGTGTGCGTAATGTTGGTAGGACCGTGGGTGGCACGTCTGGGAGTGGGGTAACCTCTTGGTAGAAACAGAGTCGGAGGCTACATGTCTCCAGTCTGGTGCAGAGACTGAAGACTTTAGTGAAGTCGGCTAAGGTGACTTCCCGATCTTTATAACATAGGGTGCTGAGTTGGTCCCAGGGTAGGAATGTAATGGGATTGAACGAAAGTACCCTTGTATTATCCTCGTGGAACTCGATCTCGACAACACGAAGCTTTTGGCACCTGGAGAACCCTGCGTTATCGAATGTAATTGCATCGATCTCCCGCATTGCAATCAGGTCCAACGCCAGCTCGTTTAATTCTGGAAAACCATCGGGAAGTAGCGCATTCAGATGTTCAACCTCGGCTGCATAAGTACTCATAACCAATTTACTGAGCCGAGGGGAAACAGAGGTGATGAGGTCTCTGAAGAATGGAGTGTCGCCCGAAAGATAGTCAAACTCTGAAGGATATGCCCTGATTCTCAGCGAACAAGGCAAACCGCCAGAACGCAACAACCGTGCTTTCGCCCAGTTTAGGATCTCTGCCAATGGCGAGCCCATGCCAGCTTGAGCTGTGCTAATAGTCCGTTGGCGCCGCCAAGGACCGACTGAGACTCCCACTTCCCGCCAAAGAGCCGGGGTAGAATAGCAGATCCTCTGCCATTCGCGGCATACAAGGAGTAGAAGGTTGTGAGATTGTGGTCCTCCTTCCTCGTGGAAGAGCGTAAAGATACTGGATATCAACTCTTGTGGGAGGCGCGTGTGAATCGCCCGGGATTGCGTTGAGATAACGTCTGATCCTGTGAGAGTCATACCAAGGTCAATAAATCAGCTGGATAATGAGTTAGTGAGCGAGAAATAGCCTGAGTCAATTGCTAGAGGACATACATGAGGACCCGCAGAGGTCGTAAGTTAGAAGAATGAGAACAACGTGAACGTGATGCAACTTGCCAGTGTGAGTGTCTGGGCGGAGTTCCATTCGGAGTTACTTCGATTAGATCTATCCTAGATCTAGAATCTAGCCGACCGAGCCTTTCTAGTTCTACACGGCGGCGTCTAGTTCACACATAAACCAGTGAATTATAATCTAATCTAATGACATAAGGGTGCACTTTGAAAGATACCAATTGCCTGTATATAAATTTAGGACAACCTGTTTCTCGGATTAAATGGCAAGTAAGTATTGTTTCCAAAGCCCCGCACATGGAACTGTAACCCTTCCTTCGACATCAACTCAAATTCTCGGATAAACTCTTTGTGAAGGACATGTTGGTCTGCAATCGTAACTCTTTTGAGGCGAGCGACACTCGGCACCTTACCTTGAGACCAGCGGGACTTGATCATCAACAAGATGTTGTTATCGGTTGGTGCCCACAGGTCCCACTTTTCTTGTATTTCTAGATGTGCTAACTGTGGCAGAAAGGGTGGGGTAGTGTCCAGTTCCATCGTGAGGATTTTGGTCAAAAACATGGCTAGACAATCACAGCTCGTGGTCGCGAATTCCTCGAGGTGCTCCAATCTCGAAAGGAAATTGAGGAAAATCCCCGTCTCCAGGGCGACGTCCTTCAAAGATAGTTTTCGTAAAGGGAAAGGGTGTCTCTTGTGGAGCTCTAACAAAGCGGAGGAAAAAGATCCCCGGATGCGTGAAAAAACTGACCCTTGAGATGTTAGATCCAACTCCGTCAAAGCGGGCATCCGGAAGGGCTGAAGAAACAGCACAGCTTGGTATTCAAAAAGTCCTAGTTTCAATACGCGTAGATTCGGCAGTGTCGTAGGAGGTATGTCTGGGGGTGTAGTTCGGCCCGACCAAGAACCTAAGGAGAACTTGCAAGTCTCCAGACTGGTGCACAGGCTGATGGCTTTGGCGGATTCGGCTACGCCGGTTTGTGCATCGTGAAAGGCCAATGTCCTGAGCTGCTGCAGAGGTAGCAATGAGGTGATATTGTTGAACAGGGGCACAATTTTCCACACAGGTAGACCCGGAGGGTCGTCAAAACTGAGACCGACAACACGAAGCTTTTTGCACCGACAAAAGCTGAAGTCGACGAATGGGACTACACGGTCCCCCATGTGAGTCTGAGTCACGGAGAGTTCGTTTAGTTCAGGCAGGCCATCGGGAAGGAGCTTATTGAAGACTCGAAATTCGTGGGTGGGTGCTCGCATGACCAATCTCTGCAATCGAGGTGAAACGAAGTTTATGAGACCTTCGAAAGCTGGAGCGCCATCTGTGTAGTGGTTGGGTCCAGCAGAAATTCGGAGCGAACAAGATAAAGTGCCAGACCGCGATAACCACGTCTTGGCCCGGCTTGCCATCTCTGCGAGTGTGAGACCGGTGCCAGGCTCTGGATTTTCCCGGTGATGAGTTATTATCGTCACTTCACACCATAGTGCATGGGTAGAATAACAGGTATTCTGCCATTCACGACATATGGTGAGGAGAAGAACACGGGACCGTGCGCCTCCTTCCTCGCAGAAGATGGTGAAGATATGGGACAATAACTCTCTGGGGAGTCGCTCATGAAGCGGTTTGAGAGCCATCCACTGGCAGAATACGTGGCTATAAATGGGTGGTTAGTTCTTTCGGGTGGTTCAACAAAACCACTGGAAGACGTACTTAAATGTGGACTGCGTTCAAGAGGCGCACGAAGCACGCGAAGAGGTGCGGAAAGTTGAAACTCCGCCACTTGCCACAGCCCCTATTTATGTGGTAACTCGAGACCGAATCCCGGAAATGGGATCTGATATTGAGACTTTCTTTAAGCGAGCGACCCCACATGCTGCAAGGGACCGGCGGGACGTGATCGATGTGATCATCCGGACGACAGTGTCGACAGCTGGTCGAGACTGGATGCGGAAGTATTCTTGCAGGTCGAGCTTCTCTAATCGTGGAAGGAAAGGTGCTTCCGCCGAGTCTGGTTTCACCACGAGTTTTTTGATCAAAAACTTGTTCAACCACATGCATAAGTTGAAAATTCTTCTAAATGCTCCAAGCGGGCGAGGAATTTGAGGAAGTCGTCCATCTCCAGAGTCATACTATAGGCAAGAGACAGCTTCCGTAAAGGGAACGGGTGCCTCCTATGAAGTTCTAACAAAGGGAGGGAAAAAGATTCCTCCGAAAGTGTTTCCTCCACTTGAAGATACAACTCGGTCAAGGCAGGCATCAAGAAAGGTTGTAGAAACAAGTGATGATGGTACCCAGAAAATGCCAACATCAATATGCGCAGATTCGGGAGTGTCGTGGGGGTACGTCCAGTGGGAGTGGGGTTTCGTATCGCCAGAACCCTAATCCGATGTCGCAAATCTCCAGACCTGTACACAGACTGAAGACCTTTGTAAAATCCGCTGGACCGATTCTTTGATCTTGGATAGTGAAGGTCCGGAGCTGATGCCATGGTAAGAAGGCGAGGTTGTCGAGATTAAGCGTAGGCAGCAAGTCCAAAGAACTTTCATTGATGTGGTTGGTACTGATACGAACACCGCGAAGTTGTTTGCACTGAGAGAACATCAAATCAGCGAATGGAGCTACGGCCGACCCGAATGGAATCAATGAGAGTTCGCTAAGTTCAGGTAGACCATCGGGGAGGAGATCGCGAAGGACACCAAATTCAGATGAGGGGGTACGCATAGTCAATTTATGCAGTCGTGGTGAAACAAAGGTTATGAGATCTGCAAAGACTGTCGTACCATCCGAAGGATATGTAGTTCGATTCTCCTGGATGGGCAGTAATCCGCAACGAACAAGGTAAAGTCCCAGAACGTGATAACCACGTCTTGGCCCGGCTTGCCTTCTCTGAGATTGTGAATTAAGGTCTGGGCGTTGGAGATCCTTCGGGATGAGTTCTGATTGTCACATCAGACCACAGTGCAAGCGTAGAATAACAGATCCTCTGCCATTCACGACATATGGTAAGAAGGAGAACGCGAGACCGTACGCCTCCTTCCTCGCAGAAGAAGGTAAAAACCTTTGACATTAATTCGTCTGCGAATCGTGCATGAAGAGGTTCGAGAGCCATCCTGAGTGCGCGACTAGACGGAAAATGGTCAGTTCAGGTGGTTTGAGTGAATTACCGGAAGACGTACATGTGGACTGAGGACAAGATGAAGGCGAGGGAAAGCTGTCGTAGTCCCTATTTATTCGCTGTAGCGCAACAACATAAGATAGAACCCTGAAATTGCATACAAAATCATTGACCACCTTCGCGAATAAAATATACTAAGCTATACTGTAGATTGAATGGATGGGTTTGAAACCGTAGTCGTAAGTGAATAATATAAATTATTATACAAATGCATATGTGTTGCCGTCAACGTGCAAAAATGGGCAGACTCGTGAATTATAAATACACTGCGCTCTAGAGAAAGGAAGAACGGGGGGAAGGGAAATGGTCAAAAGCCGTCAAAGCGATCATCAAGGCCGAAGCAATTGGTCCAAAGAGAAATGCAAGTAAAAGAAACATAGAGCGAAAAGCGTGCATACACCTCCAAATGCAACAAACAAGATCAGGAAACCAGAACGAAAGGAAAAAGTGGGAGAGAGAGAGAGAGAAAAAAGAGGTCTACCAGTGTGACCCACAAGCCACGAACTACCAACCATCCTTCTGCTTCTTCACATTAGCCAACCTCAACAACTTCCTCGCACGTTCATACTCTTCATCATCATCACTCGTATCATCCCAAATATCCATCTTCCCGTTTCCATTGCCATTTCCATGTCCATGTCCATTTCCATTTCCATGTCCATGTCCATTTCCATTTCCATGTCCATGTCCATTTCCATTCACCTTCTCACCACCATGACCCCGCCCCCCATGCGTCCCTGTCGTCGTCGTCGTAGCCACAGTCGACGGTCTCAAAAGAAGAGAAGCAGCTCCAGTAACCATATTATGCCCCAAAGCCGTCCCAGATCCAGATCCAGACCCAGACGATCCATTCGAAACATTCGCCTCTTCATAAGCACTTCCCCCAAGAGAAGGTGCCACCAAAAGTCGACCACGACCACCCCAAGGCGCCATCTCATCTCTCTCATCATCATCGTCAATAGCAGGAGGCGTAGGTGAAAACGTCGGCTTCAAAGAAACACGAACACTTTTCCTTCTTTGGGGTTGCTGTTGTTGTTCTTGAACGTCTTGCTGCTGCTGCTGAACCTCCTGCTGATGCCGATGCTGCCTAGATTCCAAAACGACAATCCCATCCTGCGGACTCAACGATTCACCACGTTCCACTTCACCACCTCCCGTACCCACGATGTTCAAAACCAGCTTTGTTGGCGTCGACATCTCTGAACCCTCTTGCTCCGTCGGGAACCCAACTAGTGGGGAAGACACCGTGGGCGACCTCTCATCAAACGATTCATGTCCCGTCGCATATGACGAAATAGACGCATCATCTGAATCATCTCCATCCTTTTTATCATCCCCCTCCTCTCTCACCTCTCTCACCTCACCTCCTTTCCAAACATCCTTCGCCTGATCCTTACTCCCACCACCATCGATTCTACCAAGTCCACTCCCACCACCACCACCATTGTTGGCGTTGGCGTTACCATTCCCATTCCCATTTAGGGCAGCATAAAAAGCAGGTAATGGCGGTACAGGAGGTGCATCATCCCCAGTTTGAAGTGTCCTCTTCCCAGCCAACATAGCTCGAGGTCCCAATATCGGTATCGGTGACGGCGTCCGACTGTTCCTTAACGCACTCCTTAACGGGGGTTTCGGAGGAAGTCCCGAAGGAGACGTCGTTCCATTGATTTTCCCATTTGGAGTGGTAGGACCACTAACGCCTCTAGCTGATGGAGGGGTGGACATAGCAGGAGGAGGAGGGGACCTCGAAACCCCCACAAACTCAACTCCAGGTAGATGAGGTGCAGATGCAGACGCGACGAGGTGTGTTTGTTGAGAAGAAGACGAATAAACCTGACCGAAAACAGATCCAGGCGCCCTAGGTAATTGAAGTTCCAAAGATCCAGTACGAAGTGAAACGGCGGATGTCGAGCCAGCAGGTAACTTGAACATTGTGTTCCCACTAACTCCATTTCCACCACCCTTCATTATCGACGTCGTTGCCGTTGCCGTGGTCGTTGTGGTAGCTAGGATCCCACTCCCATTAGCATTTCCATTCCCATATATCGCCAACTCCAACTCTCCTCTATTCACACTAGGCGGAGCTTTCACCACCTCCAACAATTCCGCTAACCCAGGATTCGACCAAGGCCATTCTTTCGCTGTGATTGATCTTGGTTTCTCCTTCTCCTTTCCTTTAGCTTTCGCTTTCGAAGACGACGACGATCGACTTATACTCCCACCAGCACTTGGGCTCCGGCTCGGACTTGAACTACTATCACCTCCACCTCGTTTAACCCTCTGCGCATTCTCCCATCCCATCTGATTACTCCTAGTCACATCCTCAACCAGAGCCATCAAACTAGCTACACCACCAGGTGCTTTCGAACTAGCAGATGCAAAAGATGAAGCTGGGATGTAACCACGTCCGTTGGGTTTTGCTCCGGAGAAGGACACAGAGGAGGAGGACGGGGAAGAGGAAGTAGAAGGACCAGATGGTAACGACGTCATCGTCGACGAACGAGTAGGTGCACCCGTGGATCTCTGAGTCGTACCAGGTATTTTCGTACTTGATTTCGGCGAGGAACCAGGGCCACCCTGGTCTAAACTCATTGCTCGTCGATGAGGGGAATGCTGCGGGGGCTGCTGTTGTTGTTGCTGGTGTGAAGCCAAAACGATGGGTGTGGTACGTGTAGGTGCGTTAGTCGTTGAGGTCAATGATACACCATGTCCATTGGGAGGGAGCAAGTTCGCAATAACAGGAGGCGCCATCGAAAGATCCAACGATGCCGATCGTTTCCTAGTCATCGCCTTTCCTTTGCCAGCTGCTTTCCCTAGCGACCCAGCGGTACCACCAGTAGAAAACCTCTTTTTCGTTGAAGGTTGAGCGGGCACTGGGTCATGTGCCGATGCAGATGTAGATGCATCTTGCGTAGGGAAAGGTGCATCATGTAGGACAACATCAGATGTCGAAGCCTGCGCTTGACCTTGAAGTTGATCTTGCGCCGAAGGTAAGCTCGAACTCCTAGTATGGCCTTTATTCTTCGGCGGTCCCTTCTTCAACCTCCTCCCACCACTACTAGGGGTTTGTGACACCGAAACCACACTAGATGCAGGGGTCTCCACCCTCGTCAACGGCTTTCCCCTCAACGTCCCATTGTTCGTAGGAGTATCATAACCCGCTCCTCCTCCTCCTTCACGGTCTGAATCATCATCATCCCGATATCCAACAGACCCAAGATAATCCAAACCTCTCGGTCCACCATCAACAGAAACAGCACGAAACCCTTTCTTCTTCATCGTCCCATTCCCTCCCCCATTCATCTCCCCGCTATCCCTTGCAATCCCTTTCAAATTCCTCTCAGTCCTAGTCTCCCATTTATTCTTCCCCTTCCCCTTCCCTCTAGTCATCCAAAACCCCGTGGTAGAAGGTGATTCCGGAGTGGTTTGTGTTCGTCTTTGACTTGGACTTGAATCAGGTGTGGAATAGAAAACGACACCATCCCCATCGTAATTATCCGCTGCACCAGCACCAGCATCTCGTCCACGACTCCTAAATAACCCTCGTAAACTCCCAAAAAAGGAACTTCCAACACCGGTCGAAGCTCGTCTTTCGCGTTTATTCCCGGGGCTTCTGCTTAACGAAGACCCACTGGCTGCAAACCCAGGTTGAGGTATGTGGACTTCACTCTTGGCGAACAAAGCACGAGTAGGACGAGGCGTTGAAGGCTGCGAGCTTGAACCTTCTTGCGTGTTGGTCGTTGTATCATGCACTTGCGAAGGCGCTCGTGGACGTAATGAGAACCTTCTGTTTACGGTTGCGAGCGGTTGAGTGGTTTCAGAAGAAGTCGCCGAGGAGGACTTGGGGTTTTGAGGTGCGAAGCGAGGGTTTTCAACGACAGTGTACTCTTGTGGTTGCTCTTCCCCGCCTTCCTCTGAAGACTCGCCAACCTCGTCGGTGTGGCTTAGATCTTCTTCTGTTATGCGACGGGAAAGAATGTGTTTTTGTGTGGAACCATTTGTTGAGTAGGATGTATCGCCGTTTGGCGTGAAATTCCGTGTACCATTGGCCCCAGAGGACATTGGCGTAGATTGCGAAGAGGGTTGAGATTCTGGTGGTCGGGGTGGGGGAGTCGAAGTGGGCATATGCATATCCGAAATGGCGTGAGGGGGTAGAAGCTGAATGTGCTGGTGTGTGCTAGCTTGTACGTCACCAGGGTGTGAAGGTGCGAGTGAATGAGAGGGAGTTTGTGATTGTGACGTCTGAGAAGTTGCCGCAGAAGTGATGACGCCAGGCGGAACGGAATCGAAGTAGTCTATATCTGAGTATATATGCGTTGCTGATGGTACAGATGGTACTATGGGTGGTGGTGGTAGGTTGACTTGGGATGCGGATTGGGATGGGGTAAGCGAGGAAAGGTCGGAGGATTGACGTGGTGGGTCCGCGTCTATGGTGATGGATGGCTTGCTCTGGATGTGATTCGGATGAGGGTTGGCTGCTCGCGGCTGGTCGATAGTCGGGAAGGATAGACTGGACCGAGGGCTGAGGGCATTGGAGGCTAGCATATGCGGTAATGGCATCAAGTTGATGAGAAGATGGCGAGGGTGTTTGAAAACATACCGTTGACGTTGTCGTTCCCCATGCCATCGATAGCCTGTAAGGCTGTCTTTCCCATTTCCCCCCAGACCCATCCACATTCAATCATAGCTCGACATCGAGCACTGAGACCATCCCTGACGGCGCTAGTTCGTAGTGCATCGAGTTCCCGTTCTTTTTCGGCTAAATGCGCTTCACAAGCCTGTAACTCGGATTGTGCAGCTGCAAGCTTGGTCGAGGTATTGAGAGTGCCAGTGTAATCCGACTTCAGAGACAGCGTCGATGACGATGGGTAGGGTTGGTGCTGAGCCAAAAGAATCGAGTCCCGGTTTGGTTTCTCGTTTTTCGAGGCTTTTATTAGACGTGTTACTCTATTTTAAAAAAACGAAGAGTGAGGCTCTATATAAACGGTGAAACAAGAATACAATGTTTCGGACATGTTGCTCCAATTACGACACCAATCGTCTTTAGGATGGAGCAACACCCTCGACGCGAGGCCCAAATGGCAGCTGCCGAACTAGCACTCACAGAATTTCCCGGTCCCGCATGATAGTCGCAATGTCCTCCTCGAGAGACTTGAGCTGCTTAAGCCTCTCACGCCATTCATCTACAGAGCCTGCATAACGAAGAAGTGCTTCGTCTGCTGCAGCAAACGAGCTTGTGACTGCAAGGATGACCGTGGAGGCTGGCGGCTGAGAAGCGGCGGCGTAGGCGGAAGCTGAGGCGAGTGCGGCGTGTGATGTGTCGAGCAGTGACAACAGGTGTTTGTGGTAGTCTTTTTCATGGGAGAGAAGGTTGTTGAGCAGACGAGAGTCCGCTGCTCGATGAACCATGCGAGAACGGCTCAAAACCCCATCAAGACGCAATGGAACAGCCACCCATTGATTGGTTGTGTTTACTTGCACCCACGGGGGTTTGCTGGCCGTGATCCGTCCGTCGACTTGTCCTTGCAGATTTGTCATTTGTTTCATGCACACGATAGCCTATGTTCCAAATTGTTTCCCACATCCCTCCGAGTCCACTCATGGCAGTGGCCAAGTTTCTCTTTATAAACAAACCAGCGGAAAGTATGATTTCTTTCGAGGTTCTGACCCAACTTCCATCTTTATTTCTTCACATTGTCTTCTTGCGATTGCTTCTTGCTTCACCAGTATGAACGTCCCCAGCCAAACTAGCGGCGGCACGTCGCGCGGATTTGCCACATCACCGCCATTCCCAGTTCTGCACCCTAGCTCCTTCCGCCGTTCGTTCTTTGAAAGCCTCAAAGCTCACATGCCTCGTCGAGTGGCATTCCTTCTCTGTTTAACCTTCCTTCGCTTCACATTGCCACGGATCCTCCTCAACATATTCTTTTTCATATACTTTTTCTATCTGCCCAACGTATACCTCTATCTCTACGGAACACACTCGAGGCTCCCTTCCGTAAATGGGACAACATCTCACACATCTCATGCTACCACCCTATCTTACTCCGATACACCCATTAATTGGCAGAGGCTGTCAGAAAGGCTCGAGAACGACTGGAGGTCGACTAAGGCTCTGATCGTCGTGCTGCTTACGTAAGTATTTCCTTCGGGGTTTGTATGCCCGAAGTGCACTTACCTCGCGTGTGCCTCGCGTGGACGTATCTTAGCTTGAGCGTCACCCTCCTTCAGTTGAACGACATCACCTCCCGCGAGGTGACAAAGACGGCAACAGTATTGTCGTTTTGGTTTGCTATTGCTAGCCTCGTCTGTGGATGTATCAATGCTTTCCACTTGTCCCCCATGCAGGAAACCTATGAATCCGTGCTCGAGGTATGCCATTTCCCGTCGCTTTTCTTGTGGAAGGAATAATCATCCCATTGTCAGAAATCAAGACACAAGAACATCATGGGCTGTATCTTATGGATCATCATGATTCTCCCCGTTTCATTCGCCGTCTGGTATGACGCCGACCCTCTGAACGCAATTAACGATCGCGCTGAATACTTCCATAGGTCTAGCGTCAACTTTGTTGTCGCTGCTGCTGTCTATTCCTTTTCTGGACCTTCTCCCAGTACTATCGGAGCTCCGGTGCAGAAGTCTGTACTGATCTTCGTCCTGGTTGTCGTCGTCCTGGTATTCCTCTTTTACCTCCCAGTCTTAACCCTACAAGGGTTCGGAACCGCTACTCAAGAAGAGCCGAGCCACTCCTCCGATGGTATTGAGAGGGAAGCTGTCGCTGTCGTCATCCCTCGTTCTGGGTCAATCACGACCTGCGAGACTTTGATCGCGTAGCGACGTTGTCACCTTACTTTCCTTCTACTCCTCGAATTCTTTATGTCCGTTTTAGTATTATAAATGTAGACCTCTCGTTGTAACCGTTCCCAATGTTTTCGTTCGCTTTGTTGTACGCGTGCCTGTGCTAGTAGTCTCTCGTCTTGCTATCGCGTTAGTCCTGAATATTTAATTGAAAAGTCCCGAATGACTCTCTCTATCATTGTTAGAATTCGAAAATCTTTTCCTTTTGAAACCGCCCTGACGATACAAAGTATAAGCGAATGAAGAAAATCGAGGTCGGAGGCGTTTCCCCAGTTTCCCACCCCTCTCATTGCTTGGTTGTATTTACCTACGCCCTTCGGCAAGATGGCCAAAAATAGTTTACCAGTCCACCCACGCCCACCGTCTTGCAAGTTGCAACACCATGCACTGAGTGCTCGATCATTCAAGCCTGACTTGGTCTTGAAGGTATTGTGAGCAATCTTTTACCAATATACCATCCAGGATCTGAACCCTTGACTCAACATGACATCACGCGTGCGGCCTAGGCCTCGAAGAGCGCACGATCTATCAATATCTGGGACTGGTAGTGCTCCAACCCCCCCAAAAAAATGCATCCCTTCTCCGCAAGAAGTGTGCAGTGTGCGGAAGGTGACGACAGATCGCTGTCGCCGAATGCAAGGGTGATTGTATTTTTAGCTGAAAACCAACTCGGGATCTCAGTTTATGGTGAGCTATCTATAATATGCTACGGTATTTCCCATACACAGGATACTTGATATTCTGTTTGAGAGGCTCAAGGACGGCTGGAAGAACGTGAATTGTGTATCTCTTGTCCTACTTTCCACGCGGGAGCGTGTCTACTACAAACCAGCGATATCCCCTCGTAGGAAGTAACGAAGATAGTACTGGTTCTCCCATACCGGCCTGTTCTGCGGATGCGTCCACATGCTTCCCACACAAGATCTCGAGCCAGATATCTCCAAGCCATCTGTGCGCCATGTACGTGTGTCTTCCGAAAGGTCCCTCAAACAAGCGTGGACATCTCACATCCTCTAGGAATCCAAAAATTCCCGATACTCACGTTCTGGGATTTAGATTGCCATTACCCTCTCCGCTTTGTTCGCAACCTGGTAAGTTCGTGGTCCTGTCCTGACGTACAGTGTATTTATGCTTCACCTATCGTACAGATCAACTGTTCGAAAAGCCTGATATCGCTAACTCCGCTGCCGAAGGCCCACTCATCCTTCCTTTCGAACACCCGAATCACAAGTTGAAGTCGACAGGTTGCTTCGCCTCTCTTTCTATTTACATCTGCGGATGGCCTTTACATATGGCCGTTGTGTCGAGTTTTGAACATTTGATAGATAAATAGCTTGATTCGTATTGACAGCACCCTGACGAATGTTAACACTCGGCGCCTTCCCTTTTGCCGGTTTGTCAGGCGTCAATAATGGAAAAGGACCACACAGAACACGGTGCCGACCGCTCTGGTGTTCATTGGACTGTCGATGCTGACCCACCTGCAGGGCCTCCGAATTGCTCTCAACTACCCTCCCCTAATATCTTGGTGACAGTGCCTAATTATAAATTCCATGGGCGCGTCTTGGCATCGTCTTCCTTTCCCCGAACAGGGCTCACACCGCACTCAAGCTGGCTGTGAACAAGATTAACCTCGAACTTACAGATATGAAGAAAGGACCCCAGCCTTCTCCGGTGTGTGACGATCCCAGTTTCATTACCTTTTGTTCTGACCAACCTTTGTTTCCGAGATGATGCGATCAAACGGCTGCGGAATATAACGGGTGGACAGACAGTAATCATCTTCGAGCTTGAATGCCTTGGCCAGGTAATTGAGTGTGGCTGCACAGGAATAGATAAAATTAGCAGGATTATGGGACATACAAGGGCAACCTCAGCGAAGTCTTAATTTCTTCTGGTGCCAAGTTATGCGTAATGCGGCGATTATCCACAATTCGCTATTTTTGATTGAGAAAGGGGGGTTGGACAATTAATTCTCAAAAAAATAGAACTATGGAATGCACGCTGTAGCTGGACCAGCTGAGCTGGTTCGGAAATTGTTGTCCGGACAACTTTTTTCTTTGTAACACTCCAGTACTGCCGTTCCCCCTTTGCTTGGCAGGTGGTCCTCAGAATCGTACGGAATAATCTACTATTTCAAGCATCAGGCTTTCTATATCTGGGGGGGTTCGACGAGCAGGAAGACAGAGCCGACGTTTACAGGCAACCATGAAAAAAAAGTATCAATTGACAAGGTTTTCTGAACCGGGTCTTCCAGCTGTTCGTGGCAAGGTCCAGGAAAAAACGAGAGTGTGGGTCCGCGGCATGTGATCCGAAAATCCCATTCTTTGCCGTCTCCAGTGTCACTGTCTATCGTAGCGGCTTGCGTATTCCCGTCTTAGAAACGTTGACGGGCACACGTATCGCACAGCCACAAGCCGCTGTGGGAAGATTAACCGTAAACGCGTAAACGTCCATGGAGGTCCATGGACCAACAATACGAACGAAGGTTGGCTCGAGCATTTCCTGCTGCAACAACCACCACGATGCATATATATACATCCTCCGTTCCTGCCTTTGCTGCTCCATTCGACTGTCTTCTCCTTCTCTCCCTTTATTTCTCTGCATAATTAATTCTTCAACGACATGAGCTCGAGCACATCTACGTCTGCACCTGGCACGGCTACAGGTACGGGTACGCCACCTTAGTCCGATGACGCCGTGAAACTCATTTATACTTTGCAGAACAAGGTTATCCGCCCGGTTCCTCTCATCAGTCGCCTTTCAAAGCCCTCGAATTTTGTCAAAAGGCATTCAAGCGCACCCTCCAGTGGAACCCTCGCTACCCGGCTTTCCTAACCGCCACCGTCCCGTGGTTTCTCTTCAACCTCTTCTTCCTGACATTCTTTCTCTACCTCCCAAACACGTACCTCCACCTGTACGGTGCGCAATTGGGACTTCCCACCATCGCAGCAGGAACAGCGCTCGGGACCAAGGCCACCATCACCTTAATGTCCAGGCCCTATGACGACGTCAACACCCCCGTTCAATGGCCCCAGTTATCGGAGAAGCTGAAGAAAGAATGGAAGTTTGGGAAGGATGTGGCCCTCGTTCTCCTTCTGTGAGTTCTTTCTAAAATTTTCCTTTTTGTGTATCTCAGTCACGGTGGACTGACTATCCACGTCTGTCGTAGGTTGAACGCTACCCTCCTCCAGCTTAACGACGTGGCTTCGCGAGAAGTGACAAAAACAACTACGGTTCTGTCATGGTGGTTCTCTTTTGCCAGCCTCATTTGTGGGGGTATTAATTTGATTCACCTATCACCCATGCAAGAGACCTACGAATCCGTGCTCGAGGTACAGTACATCATTTCCAGCCGCGCTTACAGTATCAATGAAAATTCGCCCTAACTTCAGAAAACGACACATCGGATCTCTATGTTCTGGGCGCTCTGGGTCGTTATGTCTCTCCCCACTTTATTCATAATCTGGTGAGTACAACTCTGAGCCCTTCAACACCATGTGTTGTTTAACTCGTTCCGCAGGTCTGGCATCAACTTGGCAATCGCCGTCGTTGATTACTCTTTCGCTGGACCCTCAAACAGCACCAGCGAAGCCATTGTACACAAGCCTACGGTTATAGCGGTCCTGATCGCGATCGGGTTGTCACTATTGACATATTTGCCCGTCCTGGTTTTCCAGTGGCGTGCGGTTGAAGCACAGCCGCATCAGTCCTCCGGCAATACTGCGATCAAGGCCCTGGCCGGAAACGATCAGGAGAGCGCCGGCGGTTCAAGCCAGTCGAAATGAACTTTGCACTGATTAAGACATTGAAGCCAAGAAGCCAGGCCATCACGTCCAGATCCTAATTTTGTTCTCGGCCTCCCCCCTTTGTTGTTTAATTGTTTGCTTTATTTTTACTTTGGAACACACCTAGACGAGTTGATAACCACGGGCGTAGCGAAGTCATCCAAGTATTTAGAACTCACGAATAACATCTTATGAATGACGAATCGAATGAATGACATGACCCCACTGCAACTAGAGCCGGTCAAGACGCACGCCCAGCATATTGACTTACGCCACAGACATGTCAGTCCTCTGAATATATGCCTGCTTATGCCCACTGAAATCGACACCTTGGAGTCGTTTCTATAAATATCCGAAGTTCGGCACAGTCTAGCTCATTGCAAACGATCAGTTCCGAGCCATTATAGGCGGCAACGTGGTTTCCAGAGCCTGTCATCTTTCCTTACCGCTGTAAAGATCAACCGCAGGAAATACGATCGGTATCTACTACCTCCGCCTCGGCGAAGAGGACAATCCGATTTTTCGAAGAAGGTCCTAGCGTGTGATTGCCAGAACATTGGGGGTTATGACAGCGCGGCCTGCTGCGAACAGATATATACCAAATCCAAGCAGGAATAATCCTGCCTTGAGGGAAGTCCACCAGTACCGATCATTGACATTGGAGTGGGGGAGTATCACAGATGACCTAGTAGATGAGATCAGTGGGATCTTCGAATCCAGATCATACCTTTGAATCGGCAGAAACTAATGAAGTCTGTAAACCTTGCGGGATATTGTTGAACCTATAGCTAAGCCTTGGCACCGCGCGTTCGGTCACAGATGACAGGAGCTCGGGGCCAAGTTGAATCGACGTATGGATTCGAGGGAACGGTGAATCTACGACGACCCCCACGGTCAAACCGATGATGCACCGATCGAAAAGTGCAAACCAGATGAAGGCAGAATTATCTGATAATAGACTGAGAACCCCGGGAAAGGCAAAATTGATCCTCTGTTGCACAACTTACCGTACGTCCGGGTTGTGCATAAATATACCTGGGTGCACTATTTATAATTACTATCGAATGTTCAAGTTGGGGCTATTTTCTTTTCCAGAAACCGCAGCTCGCTACTTCATCTACTGTATGGACGACCGGCAAGGCCACTCGGCTGACCGTTCTCGATGGATGTAGAGGTCATATTCGTGGAACCTGGGGTAGTTGGGCGAGGGAACAACAACAGCAAGAGCCGAAGAGAGAAAGCAGACGATAGAGTCAAGTGCCGATAGTGGAGGAGGTCGATGTAGAGTGGTCGAATACAAGCTGCCTTAGCGCAGAGGGAGTTACTTCGCAATGGGCTGAATAGTACCAAAGCGGGCACTGTTCTATGAGTCATCGAAGACGCACTGTGGACTCCAAAGGCAGGCTAGGAGGTAAAGGCGCGATATAGTCAGCAGGAGGTGCAACAATATAGGTACATGCCCCATGAGACCTTCATCCTGACAACGGATACCATGGCTCCATTGCTGTCATTGTTCTCAACGGTGAGAAGGGATGGGGCAGGAGCGGTCGGCACATATATGCGGTAAGAATTCCGGTACCGAGCATGAAGAAGTCTTCAGTGATTCTGCTCGTCTCGACCTTGCAGGCCTGTGTACATGCAAACTTCCAGAACTACGACTTACTCGAGTCTTTTTGGTTGATATTCGGTGATATCAACATCGAGCATATGGTCCCTTCCGTCTGTGGCCAACCTCCTTGGAATTAGATACCCCAGCTGGAACATTGACCACTCGAGACGTGACATCCAGTTTCGGGGTCGAAGTGCAGAGAGGTAAACTCACTCCTTGGCTACCACATCGAGCAACCTTCGGCGAAGTCGTCGAGAGAAGATGTCTTCAATCGAATCGATAGATGGGAACTTTGAGTTTTCCACTGGATGAGTGTCCTCTGCATAAGAAAGACTTTTCCCAAGTGGGTAAGTCACCACTGGCAAATCCACGTTGGTCCAATTTGAACAACGCGGCTTAAAAGAGGGCTGGAGTTTGGGCTGGGATCAATGTATTGACGGTCGAAGCTTGCAAGGTGATCCCTGAAACAATCACAGGAGATCCAGACGAGGGGCAGGACCCAATATTTTCAGGCGCAGTGGGGTCGACAAACTCGAGCTTGATGAAGGTGTCGACATTTATGCGCATATATGCGGCCGTAAATCACCAGCAACAGCAGGCAACCAAAATTCGTTGAAGAAAAACAAAGGTAAGAAGGTCAAAAGCAATAGAGCGGTCAAATTAGCGGTCGTGGTCGTGAGTGCTGCAAAAAAATCACTCACGTCACGCGATCGTGACAGGCAGCTTTGACCTTGTCTTTGACTCCGACTACCACCTAGGTGATTACTTGTAGCCAAGTTAGCAGGACGGAGTGCAGTATTGTGCTGATTCGTTTTTCTAGTTTCTATTCCCTCGACGGCTAGGTATTTTCAAGTTGATACCGTAGAACACGTCGAAGACTCTGCACCACCTCTGGATTGGTGTCTTCATCGCTCGAACAACTTCCAAACGAAACATTAGAGCTGATCTTCCGCGAGCGTCCTGCTCGGGATCTCCACAAACATACCCAACTCGTAGGTCGAGGTCTCTTAACTGGGAGTCTTCCTACTACGTGTGCCTATGCTTAGGAAAATTGAGAGGCAACACTTCCCCATTCTCCCACCCCTCTCATTGCTCGGTTGTATTTGCCTACACCCCCTGACAAGGCTTCCAAAAATAGTGTGATCCACCAACCGATCTAACCCGTCCACCCGTCCATCTTGCGGCACCAGGCCAGCGCTCAAGCATTCAAGCACAACTGTGTCTGGAAGATATTGTAAGTAATTTTCTACTACTTAAACAGCATCGAGGACCCGACGAGTGAATCCTTGACTCAACATGACCCATTCGGGTAGTGCATCCATTCCCTTTGGACCTTGAGGAGCGCACGATCTGCGAAGATCTGGGATGGGCAGTGCACGGAATCAAAAAAAAGCTTTCTAATTTTGCATAAACACTGCAGCACGAAGCAGAAAGCCTGACGACGGTGACGACGGTCCATTGTATAAAGCCATTGAACGCCTTTTTCCTCCAATGACGGCTGCTCTCTTACCTGAAATCGAATCCGAGTTTGGATCAGTTCGTGGATATGCCAATATTAGGACGCTAAGTATATCTTGCTATAGCTGGCACCCGGTAGTCCTTGTTCAACAAACCAGTGTCGGGACGGCTTCGTACAACACTCTAGTCATATCAAATGCCTCCTTCGTTCTCCACAAAAGGCCTAGTCACCAGGTTGTTTTTCCTTTGATTCGGAATCCATTCTCAAGACATGTTGAGGCATCTGGACCTCTCGAATGCTTCCTGTCCAGATTTCATTTCCACAATACCACGGGTCGTAGTCCAAACCTGTTTCTTAACCTTCCTTTTTGGTCTTCCGAATACATACTTCAACACCTATCAAGCACGACTACTTCCATCAATAACCGATAGTGGATCACCGAGTCCCCGTTCAGCACCAAATATTCACGTCGTCATCCGATGGCTCCACCTATCTGAGAGGCTTAAGGACGACTGGAAGAAAGTGAACCGTGTATCCCTGGTCCTACTCCCGTAAGTCTTGGACAAGTGTTACCAACCATATATCAGGATCCTGACGCAGGAGACGTGTGTAGACTCAATGCCTCTCTACTCCAAATCAACGATATCACTTCCTGGGAAGTAACAAGAACAACCTCGGTACTATCACTATGGTTCTCCCTAGCCAGCCTCTTCTGCGGATACGCCCACACGCTTCCCATACAGGATATCTACGAAACATTGCTCCATGTACGTGTGTCTTTCAACAGTGCCCCGAACAAGCGTAGACATCTCACATTGTATCCAGGAATCCAAATTCCCAACGCTTATGTTCTGGGATCTCTGGGTTGTCATGACCCTCCCCGCTTCGTTTGCAATCTGGTAAGTTCGTATCCCTCTCACGACGTACAGTATAATCATGCTCAACCCAGCTCAATCCTTACACTCGGCGCCTCCTCTTTTGCCAGCCCATCAGGCATCGATAACGGAACTGGGACCATACAGAAGGTCATCGTGTCGACTGCTCTGATGTTCATCGGACTGTCGATGCTCACGTATCTGCCGGTCCTACAAATCGCTACTCAACTGTCCTCTCCTTCGTTTAAGAGTAATAGATATGGGCCTAATACAAATGAACCAAATCCCCGCCGAAGTCTTGGGAATATACTCTAATCTTGATGGACTTGATGGCATATCAACGTATGTGATAGTGTAGCAGGGATTGTGTTTACCGTTTTGAGGACGACGTGTGCACAGAAGGCAAAACAGCACACAAGTTGGGAGCGTCAGAGACGTCAACGAGTTTCGAGAGTGAACGTTGAACAGCAAAGTTTGTTGAGTATTTGTGTCTGGTCTGATTCTGAAATTACGCACAGTCCACGCAGTCTTCGAAGCAAGCCCTGCTAGTTCCAAAAAATTGACCATCGATTATGTGTTGCTTCTACAGAGGACATATGGGTGACATTATATGTGTGAAAGACAAGGGTTAATTCATTGGCAAGTGGAAGGCACGGAGAGTGTTGGACGACGACGACGACGATTCCGAAGTCAACTGGCCATCAGTAGCTTACATAAGTCAACAATTTGTTCTCTCCGCTCAACTCAGCTGCAGCTGGATATTCGTGTCCTCGATTTTGTATTGGTTCCACCCATGCAAAATGTGATTATAATTTTGGTAAGAGAAATGTACTTTTCAGCAACTCCCAACAAGCCGTTATCTTTGGCGCACAACACGACTCGGACAGTATATCCTTCGTGACACCCAGAGGCCAACATCCAGACCTTATCCATCCGTTGCCAACCATCACCGGTCACCACCTGGAAAACTGGTGAACGCCACCTCGTCGTACGTACCGTTTCTTCTGTCTCACCACACTATATCCTCATACGGCACATCGCTCACTGTACCACTGGCACTTTCTGCGCAGGTCGACAACGGTTTTCTGGGCGATCTTCCTACTGGCTTCACCTCTCTCAACTTCAGATCTTTTGATAGCCTGTTTAATTTCGGACGAGATCCGGTTCGAAACGCCTGGCTTCTTAGGAAGTACAGCCCAGGATACTCGAGTCCACACAATGTCCTTCTACCGTCGTAATGGCTGTCGTACTCCATAATCTCGGTGGTTTGAATACTCCACTTCTCCCAAGTACGACTAATCTAATTTCACTGGAATATTTTGTAAAAGGGAGAAGTGCATTATTCACTATAAACACTGAAAGTATGGATCCGGATGCCCTGGTGTGATTGTCACTCACATTGTAGGTAGCGTCCACTGATATATTCATACAAGCGATTGGCGCTGATACTCAGCCTTTCGATTCCACCCCGCGGTTATCGTATAGAACCCGGGTCTCCTTCAGACCTTTGGTGGTAGCTGCTTCTGAATTACCATCGACGGCAGGATCCAGGTTCGGGATTAATATTCAACTCCATAATCTGCAGACACAACCACCCCACTACCATTTCGCTTCCCGAATTATTTGAGAAGGACATATTCACCACCCTCATTTATCGTGGATGAAGATACTTCCCGAAGATCTTTGAGATCGAGACGTTGTGTTTATGATTGACGAAGATAGGATCGTTGGTGTTTTGGTACGATTCATGCATTCACTTGTCGTCTTCATGTAACATGAACTAAATGCCTTGTTCTAGAATGATGGTACGCCGGGGTATCGGCATTGTATTGCGATGTAGAGAATGTTCCGTAGCAAAAGTCAGTCCAGCCCAATATGTGTTGTGATCCTTAGCATAGGGCGCGATGACCTGCAAGGCTGACGCACGAAATGACGTGGTCAACTTCATGCGACCCTCAGGCGGGGTTACTTTTCGGTGTGTAATGCAGCCAGTCCGGCGGCATCGGAAGTCTTGGCTGATTGGACGATTAGAATGTACCTGCGGGTTTTGAACTTGGCCGTGACGTCAACACCCCTCGAATTGCGAGTGTAACAGGAAAGTGGAGGAAAAAAATGATTGGCTGGAATCCTCATCCCGTTCCATAAAGAGCCATCTCCTTTACACGAATATTAACCCTGATGTGGACGATTCAGCGCCGCTACTACAAGGAGCGCGGCCACCAAATTCTTGATTCGTCACCTTCGTCCTCATCAATTGCGTATATTCCTATCAAAAAGTCTACTTGACAACCTCGGACCGAACATTCGAGACCTACTACTTCTCTCCTTCCAGTTCCCCGTGGTCGTTCCCCTGGTCGGCGCTGTTTCGAGTAGGCCGTCTGGGGATGAGTGGCCAAAGGCACCTTTCAAGACCCCCCACGGGTGGTCAAATTATCAAATCACCTTCTTTGATGGGTCTCTATCCGGTTGTTTGTCTTGCATTCCTCGAGAGTCCCCTCTAGACCTCTCCGTGTCACTGAGACACTGCGTCAAAGGCCTATGCCATCATGTACATACGACACACCGAGGAGACGCGGAATTGACGCGCAGTCTCTCACATCATGCCAACTATACCAACAACAACCCAGCAACAAAATGCTATAACACCCTGGTAACCCTTGCACAAACTGAGCTTTCGTACCTGCCTTCTCCACGCTATCAGCCCACACTCTCCAGTCCCCGAAATGGATTGCCCCGGTTCAGGTATGTCAGATTGATCATCGACACACAAGCACATTCTATCTCAGAGTTTATACTTCGCAGACCAGGATGTGCAACCCAGTCCCTTCTACCGTTCGCTCTTCAGAAGATTTGGATCTATCCTGGACGCACCCACTCGCATTTCTTGCACAACCTTGCTTCGGTCCACCGTGCCTCGGGCGCTACTCAATCTCTTCCTTTTGATGTTTTTCTACCTACCAGGATCGTATTTCCATCTATACGAGATGCGATTTAGGCTTCCTTCTGCCACACGTTCCGAGCCCAACGCCGACGCGCCCATTCTATGGCCCCAGCTGTCGAAGAGGCTCAAGAAAGAGTGGAAAAGAGTGAGATCTGTGTCTCGCATCATATTCTCGTGAGCTTGTATTTCGGGACTCGTCGGGAAGCTCTACTGATTTGTACATATGCGTCAGGCTTAATGTCGCTCTTCTCCAAGTTAACGGAATCACATCTCGGGAAGTGACAAGCACGACGACGGCACTCTCTTTGTGGCTTGCCTTTGCAAGTTTCGTATGCGCTTGTATCAATATACTCTACTTGTCCCCCATGCAGGAGACATACGAGGACGTGCTCGATGTAAGTTGTC